>JAQFVV010007254.1:0-121129 GCA_028023455.1 Epiperipatus broadwayi | reverse complement strand
TTGTCTATCTTAATAAATATCTGAGCCTTATAGTATATATGTGTGGGAGATGATAATCTGGACCAACTGATGATTGCTGGTTTAGCATGAAATACGTATATTGGTGATTATTTATCTTTTCAGCATATATGTGCTTGAGTGTATCAGTGTTATTAGATAGAGTGGAGGGTCATGTGAAAGTCTGTGCTCATATACCCTATATTACATATATAGACACATGGCATATATTAAGCCTGTGTTTCACTTATTAAAATAATTTATAGTAATAAATTAATTAACATACATTTGCGCGCGCACACACACACATGTATATATTAGCTTTATAAAAAGTTAAAAATCATTTGTCATTTTTAGTGACATTAATGAAAAAGCATTAATAAAGCTTATTTTAAATCAACATTGTACTTTTTAAAACGTTATCCAAAACTAGATTAATTAATACTATCAATTTCACACTTCATATAGTTATAAAAAAGATTACTGTAGATTAAAAGAATGACAGATGGCAGTTAAAAGTTCTGAGCTAGATTAGAAATAAAAATTTTAAATTTTTTCTAGCTAATATATTTTTTTCTTTTTCCAAAAATATTAGAGATTTAAAGTCAATCAGTAATAAAAAAAAAAAAGTTTTAACGGACGCGCTTACACACGCAATCAATATATATAGTCATGTTTGCGCATAATAAATGTAAAGAACATAATTTAAAAATACAGTATACTTGAATGATACGGAGACACAAATTTACTTGTAAACTGTAATTTAATAAGTAAATTTAAATAGTTTGTTAAAAAGCAAGACTGGATGTGAATTTAGATAAGTTTTTTGTCACTACCATCAAAAGCAAAAAACCTGTTTACAATATGTAAGTTTGACACAGGGAGCGATCATCAATTAGTGAGATGTAAGATACATGGTAATACAAAACTAGAGAAAAATTATTAAGAAAAACAATATTTACAGTTGATATTCATAATCTTCAGAAACATTCCAATGAATTTAAATTAGAACATGCAAATCGTTTTCAAATACGAACAGATTTTGAACATGATTCAGATTTGAACAAACTCAATAGGAAGA
The DNA here is from genome assembly GCA_028023455.1 of Epiperipatus broadwayi. Taxonomy (NCBI): domain Eukaryota; kingdom Metazoa; phylum Onychophora; class Udeonychophora; order Euonychophora; family Peripatidae; genus Epiperipatus; species Epiperipatus broadwayi. Next base: position 120,051 of record JAQFVV010007254.1, on the reverse strand, counting down.
TAACTGATACAATTTTAAAAACTGCAACAAAGATATTTGGTATAAAAAAGTGACCAGTAAAATTTCTACTGAGACAAGAAAATTTATGAAGAAAAGAAGGAATATGAAAAAAAAATTAAAATGATACATTAAGAATGATTGAATATCTCAAATTTTGTAAAATAGTGCAAAAAAGAGTTGATCATAATATAAGAAAATATAATTATGAACTAGCAAGAAAGCTATAGAAGAAAATAAATGTCTCATGATTATAAAACATGTTGATATTCTTAGGAAACTCATTTCTGCATTAAAAAAAAGATGAAACTATTACTAAAGAGAGATGACATCATGAAATATATGGAAGAATTCTATCAAGAATTATATAGCAATAAAGAAAAAGGAAAAGTGCCTCCTACATATATTATATTTTCTGAATTACCCAAGATTTTAAATGAAGAACTGAGGCATGCAATTAAATCTATTAAGATGGGGAAAGGTCCAGCTGATAATGATGGAATTACAATTGATATCTTAAAAAGAAGCAAGTGAAGAAATATAACAATTTTTGGCAAAGTTTTAAAGCAAATGTCTAAATAAGAAAAATATACGAGATGATTGGAAGAATGCAGTATTAATGTAAAAATTTTAAAAAAGTTATAAAGAAGACATTAGAAATTACAGATTTATCAGCCTTTTATCAGTTCTATATAAATTTTTTACTAAGATAATTACAACTTGTCTACAGCAAACTTTGGATTTTAACCAATTAAAAAAACAAGCTGAATTTAAAAGTGATTTTAGTACAATGAATCATATTCAAGTATTGAGAGAATTTATAGAAAAGACCAATAAATATGAATTGCTATTATGCTTTGGAGTTGTAGATTATGAAAAGGCATTTGATTTTATTAGGATTTCTTCAATGATTAAAGCATTGGATCATCAAGGTATAGACCTAGGATATTATCATATTCTGAAGAATATTTATAAAAATGCAACAGCAGCAATTAGATTATATAATGATACTAGGAAGATTAATATTGAGAAGGGTGTATGTCAGTGTGATTCTATATCTCCAAAACCTTTTACAGTAAAAGTATTTTGTGGATTAAAATGGGAAGCTAATGGAGTAAAAATAAATGGAGATTATTTAAGTCATCTAGATTTGCAGATGATATAGTTGTTTTTGCAAATAATTCTTTAGAGCTTTGGAAAATGTAGCAAAAGTTATTAGATGGAAAAAAGACTAAAAAAAAACGTTAAAAAGACTAAAATAATATTCAATGGATTTTCTCAAAAAAAGAAAATAAAGATTATGATGTTACTACAGATGGAAACATAATGAATGAAATTAATCATAGAATTAAACTTGTTTGATGCTTGAAAAGGAAGTTTTTTAAGAAATGTGTTTTACCAATTCTTACTTATAAATGTGAGACTTGGAGACTTAACAGAAGAGCAATACAGAGACTTTAGACTATGTTAGGAGTAACAAAAAAGATTGAAAATGAAATATATGCATGTGAAAACAAACAGGTGTTATTCATATCATTGAAAGAATTGTCAGACTGAAGTGAAGTTGGGTTGAATACATTTCTAGAAAAGATGATAATAGATGGACAGTTGAAATCTTAAACTGGATTTTAAGAGATTGTAAAAGCCCTAAAAAAAAATCACATATGAGATAGATAAGAAAGTATGCTAGTGTAATGTGGAGAAGATAGGATAAAGATCAGAGAAATGGATTGAACTAGGAGAGACCTTCATCCTACAGTCAATAGATAATGGTTGAAAATGATGATGATGATAAATTTGTAATTTATTGACTAGTGTGCCTGATAAATATCTGTAGGCAATCAAATCTTCCAGATTTGTCACACTTCTCTAATCTTATGAAAAATTACCTAGATTAATTTGTTTTACTATACTATACTTTAGATTCTTATGCAAAGCTGCAAAATTTGATTGGTTACACATATTTAACAAGTGTATAAATTAATGAATTACATATATATTCTTTATTTTATCACATTTCTGACCTATTAGATGTTTTAATGTGAATAAAAATCATCCCCACCTCTTATGGATTATAAATATTAAATGACTAATAAATTGAATATTCTGCCTACTATACTGAATATTAAAACCATTAAAACTTTAAAATAAATAAAACTAATTGTTAGCAAAACATATATATAGGAACGTTTGGCTATTCTTTTTAAGTGGATGTTCAGGCATTTCAAATCTCCAATTCGGAATTGAACATTTTCCAAAAAATGATGATTTAGGATTTATAACAAGTTTTAAAGGAAAAGAAGATCTGATTACTTCTGAACAAATGGGAAAATTTCTTTTAGATAGTTAGCTCATAGCCAATTTAACTGGTCATCCGATTATTGGTTAGCAGACATCTAGTCTTCATAACTAGAATGTAAATCAAGGAACAAAATTAAACTTTGCCATCCATGCTCGACTAGTTTAGTGAACAGTACCTTTTCAGTTACTACTTCTTTATACAGTAATGTCAAAGTGATCTTTGCTACATGAAGGTTTGTTTTATTTTGTTAATAGAATACTATTAACTCCTAACATGAATGAACGAATTATCAGTTGTGATAATCCATTCAACTTAAACAAAACTTAATTAATGTAAACAAGGCACAAGATAAATTTGACATTAATAATTAGCCACAAAGTATAAACTATTTGCTTAATCTCACTATTGCACACTAGTAATTAAACTCTCTTTCTCGCTTTTCACTGTTACCTCAAGCAAGGAATGAATACAGACTAAATTGTTCTCAAGTCTGAATTCCTGACCGAACCCTGGACTAATATGTATATATTACTCCAATGTTATATTTCCTGATCAGATGCCTCTTGGCTACTGGATCAAACATCCTTAAAAGAATGCCTTATTAGACACCCAGCACTTGGAATATTTATAAATTTTGAAGATTACCACCGATGACAGCAGAGTACACATGTATACAGCCCCTTCCTCCTTTCATTTATATGCCTTTCCATTTTATTAGCATATCTTTTCCCTTTCTTTATTTAAATTAAAAGTTAACAGGCTCAATTTTACCTATATTTAATTTAATACTACTATTTGTTCGCTTGGTGAAAGAAAGTCAAGAAAAACAACTAAATTTAGTAGTAATAATATTTAATACAAAAACAGTAACATCATTAAGTTAAATGATATAATAAATTTACACATCTAAAATAACAAAAGAGTCTATGAACATGGAAAATATATAGTTAAACTTCTGAATGGATAATCGATAAAGTTTGAAAAAAGAGTAATTGTCCCCTTTCTTAAAATAGCTACTTTAGAAACAGTTCTTTCTTTTTTATATATATTATATTTCAACTATTGCGCATTCTAATTTATACTCAATTTGGTTTTATAACACCAAAATTAATCAATACATGCATGTATGAAATAGCAAAAAAAATTACCTAGGATTTCACTTGAGCACTCTGTAGACTGTCCTGTGGGACGCAACCAACTTCTTTTGCAGAGATGGTTGGTCCTGTAATAGATACTCTAGCTGGCTGGGTTACTCTTGGTACAGTTTATGGCATTCGGCTTCATTTTCTTCTTTCTTGCTTTCAGGTTTCTTAGTTGTATTCATTCTTCATTTCCAGGCATAGTATGGTTGGACATGGCAATTTACTTAGCAGGCAAGGCAGCAGATATTCGTCTCTGGGTGAGTTAGAAGTCAGGTGGGCAAAGACCGAGCAAATTCCCATTTAAGGCCACTAGCCATGCATCTCCAAAGACGTATGCATGGTAATATTAATTTTACTCATGTCTGCTGATGTCACACATTCTCAGTTCTTTAGCCCAGTATGATAACAGAAACAATAATATCTAATCTTTATCTGCCTTATTTATAGATTTGCCTGACCATTGTTTGCTGGAATGTTACTAATTAACAACAGATCTTCTCACACCTTTATATTTTATCTTATACAGATTTACAAAGGAATTTTTATACAAGTTTCACTTTTTTCTTTTTTCATAAAATTTTATACACTTTTCAAATTTTCATTTCAATTTACTTATTTACAATATCTAATGTTTTAACTATAATAAGTTTCACATACCTTCGATTTGCTTTTTCATATAAGTAATTTTTTTTTTCATGTGTCATAGGATTGAGCGGGAAGCGAACCCACAATTTTTTTTAAAAAAGAAAAAAAGACACATTTTGCTATACACCCCATTCCCCCTTTTTCTTTCTATATATTTTTCCAAAACAAAATCATTATAACTTTTTATGATTTAACTAAACATTAATCCCTTTTTTTCTCATGTGTCATAGCATCAGCTGGGAAGTGAACCCGCTAACGTGGGACAACTGCTTGTAGTTTAATTTCCCCTTTTTTTATTTTTTTTAAAAAAAATATCAGTGACCTAATTCTCTTAATGTCACTTTGCCTTTCACCTTTTTACCTTTTAACAAAATTTTAGCTAATTATTATGCTGACTTTTCCCATCCTTTCAATGTAGGTTTATTTCTGCATTTTTTATTATTACTCGACTAATAAGTATATACATGTGTGAATACAAACGCATGTAGTCAGCACAATATATATATATATCCAGAGTCTTACTAAATAGTAATAAGGGCCACAATAGTTCCTTATTTTCTATGACTATGGCCTTCAGTTTTTCACGATAAATCAGAATATCAGAGTTAGTCTATTTTCAGAATCTGATTAGTTCATGTAATAATAGGAATCCAGTAACTTTCAGCTAACTCTGCTGACCCAGACCTATACACAATCTCTACAATATTTGAAATACAGGCATTCTTCTTATACCTGGAACTTAATTGTAAATATAGGACATTTGAACACAGATATTCAAGCACCTTTCAACTAGCCACACTATCTCATACCACTGATACACATGATCACACACATGTAGAAAATAACACTGATTATATATGTGTGTGGGAGATGATGATCTGGACCAACTGATGAGTGCTGATTCAGTACGAAACACATATATTGGTGATTATTTATCTTTTCTACATGTATGTGGTCATGTGTATCAGTGGTATGAGATAATGTAGATAGTTGAAGAGTGCTTGAAAGTCTATGTTCAAATCCCCTATATTTATAATCCGCATAATTGTCTTTTTCTGTTTGCAACTGATTCATGTTCTTTTATTCTTAAAAACATCTGAATAATTTAGTTTCTTTGCATATATTTATTTTTAATTTCTGTACATCAATTATTTAATCATCATATTTCATTAATTATTTCTACAAAATATAATTAATTAATCGTTGAAATATTTAATGAATCTCTTACTATAAATTCTCTAATTATTATATACATAGCAAATATTATGCAAATTTATGTTGAAAAATGATCATAAAGTATTTTGACACTTATTTTGTAATTCTTTTCTTTTTAAATCATTTATATATAATATAAAAAATAAATCAACATTTAAAAGGCTCACTGCCAGACCAAGGACTCTTCAGTTCCTTGAGGCATCAAATTGCTCTCTTCTGCAATAAACTTTTTAAAACAAAGACTTCAGAAAATAAAACTATTTAAGATATTCACACACAAAAAGTGACCATTAATGTTTTAAAAAGTTACAAGTCTTGATGGAGTTAAATTGCAAATACAATTGATAATACTTCATGATCACAGATCAAATGCAAATTTTTATTTCTCTCAGAAAAGATCTCAGAATACAACCATTTGAAAATCTTTTCCATATATAATTTAAAAAGACAATTAAACTGGTTATTATAATGTTTATCATTGCCACTTTGCAAGTTTTAGATTTTCTTTCCAGCTAATTTCATTTTTATATGTTTAAATTTCTGAAGAAATAAATATCTAGTGTATTTACAAAATAACTCACACTATCAAAAATCCAAGTTACATGGCTTCATATATATTTGAAGGAGCCATTACCCGTGATGTAAATGACTTTTGAGTGGGGAACCTTTTTTCTTTTAAGAGCCATTTGGATATTTACAAAAACATTTACAAGCCATACAAAATTATCAACTTAAAAATTAACCTCTTATATTTGATCAAACATTTAATCAATTTACCCTGAATCAGCATGTTTCTTCCAAAATAAAACTAGGTCTTATATTAATTTTTACTTCAAAAGATGGCTTAGGATTTATTTTCAGGGGATGTCTTATTTTTTATATACAAATATATATACTGTATTTATTAAAGTACAAAAATCTATATTCAAATACAAAAATCTACATTTATTCAATATTAGTAATTTCAATAGCACGTGAATAATTTTTTCTACTGCCTGAATATATAAGTTACTATTATAATCTTATCTTAGAACATTATTGTTCAATATGAGAATATTAAAAGTTATTTGCATTCTGTTAAATTAGTAATATTTAATTTAAAATAATATATAAAATGTTAAGCTAGCTCGATTAATTTGTGAAGTAAGATTTCTGTAAATAATACAGTACTTGTCTTTTCAGATATCAATATTGATATATTTACAATATATATGGTTGGAGATCAGTTGAAAAAGGAATTCAGACTGAATAAATGAGTATTAATAAATGAAAAGTAAAATTGTATTTGGAATTCTTATAACAGATTAAATAAATGAGTATTCATTAGTAAATGAAAAGTAAAATTATATTTGCAAGTTTATTAAAATGATTAGTTATGAATTTGCATGCAAAATAATTCTGAGTAATATTTATTCACATACAAAAATCTACATTTACATCTATTAATACATCCATTACTTTATAATTCAATACATCTATCTTGTGCTTCAATGAGATGATGATCTTAACTAGGACTTTTATTTAGAAAAATGATTTATATTATCAGAATCCTGAAAAATCATCCTAGAGCTTATTTTTTAGTTAGTTCTTATTTTCAGGGAAACATGCTTTATTAAGGGGGGGGGGGCAATCTTTTCAGTTGGCAAGTCAATTTCAAATTGTCCATTTAAAATGAGGACCATAATTTTTTTGTGAATTAAAATAAAGTAACATCATTATTATTAATGTCAGTTCCATATTTGATATTTTTTTTCAATTTGCCTTGTAATTATTTTTCATGACATTTTTATATTCTCAAAATTCTTTTTATATTCCCTTCAGAAAATGGTTTCAAAGTTGTTGTTTTTTTAAAAAAAGGAATTTGCTCTCACATAATTTTCTGACTAGTTTGATTTTATGAGACATGTCAGCCACTTGATGAAGCTCTTTTTCAAGTTTTCTATTTTAATATGTTTTTCCCCAACAATTTTGATCTAATCAGAATGTTTAATAAATAGTGTTCTTTATTAATTGAAATAATTTCCAGACATATCAGTTTACTGTTTCTTTCTATAATAAAAAATATGTATTGATCCATTTCTATTCAAATTCACAATTTTCTGTGACAATGTTTTTTTTTTATCTTACTCAGTGTAGCCATCATAATAAAAAAAAAAATAAAACACAAAAAGTAAAATTCTAATTTTATTTTTGTGATATTAGTTTGAAAAAAAAAATCACTTTAAAAGCAAACAAAATGCACTCAGCATCCTAGATTAAATCTATATTCAGAAAGACCATACAATATACATAATTTTTTGGAATAATGCACCTTTGATAGAATGAACTAAAACTATTATAAAATAATAGATGAAATTGAGAAAATAAATATTTTATTTTATTTAACTCTTAATTTAATATTTGAATTATGCAAGTATTTAAATAAAATTTTTGTACAAGGCCATTTTATATTTGTTTGTGAAAACGTCTGGGGGTCATATTGAAAGCTTTCAAGAGCCAAAGATGGCCCCAGGGCTGAAGCTCCCCCAAATCCCTGAATTACATAATCATTTGTCTAATAAAAATAAACAGGAATTAAAATTTGTTTAGACATGTATTTCACATTAATTATGCTGTTGTAATTATTAAAATGTATTTATTTTAACTGTTTTGAAGTCATCATTATTTTATTTTTTATGCATTCTTTTTTCAACTTTAGAAATTTGCTCCAATTTTTAAGTTTTAGAATGTGTTTTATTATTTTTCATATACTTTTATTTTTAATTATTGATGCTCATAAATCAATTGCAGAATTGTGTGATATTGCATCTTTTTGATAAGTTTGCAATCAAGCAAAATCCATATCATCTATTTGGTAACTCAACAGAATTTTCTGCATTTATAATTAATTCAAGTGTTTTTTGGCATTTGTGATTTCATTATACATAGTTTTATTTATCTACAGTTCAAAAAATATTTTAAAAAATTAAAAACAAAAATTAATAAAAAAACAATAATTTTATGCATTTTGGTTTTTTCAGTTATTATGATCACAAAGCATTATATATAATAAGTAAATAATGTAATCTTCTTCATTTAAATAGAAATTTTGAATTTTAACAGCAAATTTAAATAAAATATACATTTCTTTATATATATAATAAAATATTAAATATAATGATAATTAATTATTTGGGTAGAGTTCAGAAGTACTTTTGGTTAATTCCTTAATTGCTGTTAAATTCAAAAAACATAATGGAAGCAAATGTCATCAGCTCAAACATGAATCCCAAATTTTAGCATTAGTATCTTGTCTATTATTTATATTCACTTTATTTATATTTATTAAAATTGCTTTTCACATGCTTAAGCATGTGAAAAGTAAAAATAATAGTAATTTAATGATATTGCTGCCATTTTCTTGGATTATGAAAGGATAGGTAAATTTAAATTTGAAATTATTAAGATTCTTATAAAGAGAGAAACCATAATAAAAGAAAAATTAAGGAGGCAATTTTAATAAATAGAAATAAAATGAATATAATTAATAGACAAGCTGCTAATGTTAAAATTCAGGATTCAGGGGATTTGAGTTGATGCCATTTCCTTCTATTATGTTTTTTTGAATTTAACAGCAGTTGATGAGAGTTAAAGAATTAACTGAAAGTACTTCTGCAGGTTGAAAGTTTATATATAATAGTTAATTACCATTATATTTATTATTTTTATCATTATTACAATAGTTTGTTTAATTAAAAACATTTTATTTGTATTATATATATATACACACACACATATATATAGTCAAATTATATTCTTAGTACATCTTTCACTTTAACTCAATCCTATCACAACCATTCACCATCATAGAAGTCATATCAACCTCTCACACTATAGATAGATTAGAAACAATATTTTTTCAAGAAATCCGTATAGAACATGTTACAGTTTATCTTCATATACACATTTTTTAAAGAGATAATTAAACTTAATTTTATATAATATATATTTAAAGATTTTTCAAAACTCTATTCCATTATACATTACTGAAACATATAATCGAAGACATGTAAAAAAGATAAATGATCCCCAAGATACTCATTTCATGTCTAACCAGCACTCATCAGTTGGTCCAGATCACAATATATCTTCATCATTTGTTCTGTATATATATAGATGTACTTTAAATGATCAAATTTCAATGTTAAAATTTGTCCATAATGTTGCGTTTTATATATAAAATTAAAAACAATCAATTTAAAACAAAATTGAAATAGACATTTCATTATAAATAAAAAAAATTACTTAATACATCAATCTGGTTTTCATTCCTTAATGGAGCGTTAATGACACTTTGTATATTCAAAAACATTTAAACAAATGTGTAATCACGGTTAAAGTCCAACACAATTAGTAGGGAAATGGGCATTGCTAAATTATTGGAAACTTTAGGGTTGTAATTTTAAAAATAAAAGGAAAGGATTATTATTATTGTTTTTTAGATTATTTGTAAGTATATATATTATGGAATGATGGGGGAAGGACTATAACTATAATAAGTTTATTCCTTTTTATATATATGTATTTTATTAATTATATTTAATGTATGTATTTTAATAACTATAATTATTGTAATGTAATGTAAATAATGTTTATTGGGAGGAGGGGAGTTGTAGGATAATTGATCATGTGTTTATATAAAAAGAAACATCTTGAAAAGATTCCATTAAGGAATGAAAGTCGGATTGATATATTAAATTTTTTTTTTTATTTATAGTGAGTTGTCTATTTCAATTTTGTTTTAAATTGATTATTTTTAATTATATATAGATGTGCATGTTTGTCTACATATTAAAAAATAATAATGGTAAAATGAGTTTGTAAAGACAAGATTTAAAAAGACCATGAAATTATATTTAAAGTTTGTATTTTATATTTGTTTAAATAATATACTTAAATTTTTTTTTTTTTTTAGTAAACCATCTTAAGGTAATTAATTAATAAGTCAAAAAAGAGGAAACATTTTTATATAGAGATTATGTTATGATAGATAATGATAAATAAATCAATTAAGTAGTTTACTGATATTTATGTGTGTGGGTACATGCACATACATATAGTGGAAATAATAAATAAAGAAAAAATAATTGTAGATGTGGGTACATGCACATACATATAGTGGAAATAATAAATAAAGAAAAAATAATTGTAGAATTAAAAAAATTATCTTTTAAAGATGGAACTACATAATAATTAGAAGTTATGTGGTTAGAAAAAAGATTATATTCAAATTATAGTGAAAAAGTAAAAATACTAATAATGAGAGAAAAATGTACTTATAATAATTAAAGAAATGAGAGTCAGATTTCTGTCATTTGAGTCTCATAATTACTCATTAATTGAAGTTAACAAAAGGTAAAACACTCTGGAATCCAACATGTGTGCACTTAGAGAAATAACTACCTTACCTGATGAACAGTAATACCAGCCACTCAGCTGTAGGAAGCAAACAATGAAAGAAGACATGCAAGTTCGAGGAGAAAAAGGAAGGAGTTAATGAGGAGCTCAACTGGGAGATGGAGTAAAATTAGGGTGCTGGACACCATCCTTTTCCCAATAGTTTTTAGAGTGGATTGCCTCTGGACATGAGAAAGCAAGCTAGGGACTAAACAGGTTGGAACAATATTATTATTTTGTACAAATATGGGCTTATGTGTATATATGTATATAAAAATGTAAAGTTACTCTAATAATTATTGTCAGTTAATGTATTAAATTATTGTAAGTTAAATTTATTAAATGCATTGGATTTTTGGGTAAACTATTGAAAATTAAGTCACGGAACAGGAAAACTCCCTGATAAAGGTCTGGGCCATAAGATTTAGTAAGGTGTGGACATAACATTTACAACAAAATATTTATAAAGGAAAATATACTCCAAATATATATATATTTTCAAAACATAAACTTATAAAAAGGATAAAAGAAGTCAATTTAGTCATTTGGATATGAAATCAGTTTTGAGTTGAAATTAGCCAAAGAGAATTTCAGTGACACAGAGATAATACTAAGTGATAAGTTAAGTGATCAGGAAAAAAATTGGACCAATTGCCCATAGATTTTTAGAAAATATCTATTCCTAGTAATATGCTTCTGCCAATCATTAACCACACTACATCAGGAATCACATATTGAAGCTTCATTTTAAAACTCTCTAATGCTGGGAAAATTATTAAAGTCATGCTAACATATAATTCAGATAATAGATAAAATGAATGTTAAGAAATAAAGATATTATTAGTAAAATTAATGAATAAAAACAAGCAAATATTTAATTAATAATAACTATAACTAAAATTTCATTTCTGATTTACTAAATCAATTATTTAAAAACAAATATTTAATCTACCTTAGTCGTATAAATATTTTTAATTGCAAATCATATAAAATTATAGAATAACTTAATCATTCATTAAATTTATTTATTATTTTTTAAAAAATACTTTTTAACATTTGCTCCATAAAAATAATTATTTTAACAGGTTTTAAAACAATTTGATTTTCATTCTTGAACAAAAAATTAAAAAAATAAAATTTTTAAATTCTATAATAATTTGTTAATATTGTTAAATAATTAAGTATTTGTGAACTGTTAATTACATTCCTAATAGTTAAATATATATGTTATTAATCAATTTATTTTATTATTTTATAAAACTGTATTATCTATTTATGAGTTATCTTAGTGTCTATATATGATTAGGTTTTTAAAAGTCTTTATGCTTTGGCCATATTAGATTCAGTCAAAACAAAAAGAAATAAATCATACTAAAAAGGGTTTCTTAAGCTTAATTAATGAGTAATATTATTACATAACTTTAATTAATGGTATGGCATCTCTATGCTATTATTTAACTAAGAATATCATAGGAATTTAGTGCAGAACAATCACATACTAAATAAATATAAATCTTTGTCATTTAACCATGGAAATCTAACTAGACAATTAATATATATTTCTCCTTTCCATCATTATGATTACTAGAATTATTGTTGTGATTTATACATTTAGTTTTTGTACTTTAGATCAGTGTTGTGCAGCCCATGGGTCATAGCTCCTCAGGGAGTCACCCAAAACTTGTTGGGATCACAGAATTTTTAAGAAATTCTTTTAAGTTTTGAATAATAAGTTATTTTTTTTAAAAAAATAACTTAATTTTTTAAAATAAATAAAAAGTACATAAAATTAAATTGGATTTGTATGTATCAATATATATTTTTCTAAATATACAATTTATTTCAAAAATTTCATTTCAACTCATATGTGCTTAAAATATTAGGAAATATAAATTTGTATATTTGTTAAAATTACTATTGTGTTATTATGAATATCCTTACATATTCATATTTATAATTTGAGCATGGAAAAGCAAATAATAAATCATATCAAATTTTCATTTGAGGAAGAAGGTCACAAGTTTTAAAAGGGGTCCCAAATGTAAAAAAAGTCTGACCTTACTGCTTTAGATAATCATCACTATCATTATTTATATCATTTCCAGTTGAATATATTTATAACTTTGTTATTCCCTCATCAATACATATATTTAGATATGCATAAATAATGCACCAAGTTGTTGCTATTAATTAATTATGTTTAATCATCGATCAGCTGCAGATGTTTTATTTCATTACATTTGACGGTGCAACGTATGTCATGAGCATCCTATAATCAATTTCAGCAAGAGAAAATTTATTTTCTAATCCCTCACCAATTGATTATGTTATAATATATATTAAATACAACTTAATACTAGTAATTATAAATAAAATAGAAAATCTATAACATTACAATAATAGCCAAAAAATAAAATTTTCCTAAATTCTTCCACAAACATGGTTTCATCTATCAACAAATAGATCTTTTCAAGTGAAATTCAGTTAAACATATATATGATAATCAAAACAAGTTATAAATTTCGTAACTTGCTTTAAGCTTGCATTTTATGATCACTAGATGGAGCTTTACCAATAGCTCCTAACAAGCTTTTGTTTATATAAACACCGAGAGAGAGAGAATTCAAAATATCTATCATTGTCACCCACCTCCAGACCAGCTGGTTTTGAGCTTATGGCTCACATCAGTGAAGGGCTGGGAGACTAGAAACTAGATCTAAATCCCAACTTTAAAGTCAGCATTTATCAAACATGTTTCTATCAGTTTGAAAGCATAAATTTATCAGATACGTAATGTCTTCAAACCCAGCTTAACAAACTAGATAGCTATATGGGTCTGAAATCAGTTCAGTTATCACATAGTAAAAGCCTCTGCAATATATATCATTGCAAAAACCTTCAAATGTACATTTATGATAATCAAAACAAGTTATAAATTTTGTAACTTGCTTTAAGCTTGCATTTTATAATCACTAGATGGAGCTTTACCAATAGTTCATGTTTTCAAACTGATAGAAATGTGTTTGATAAATGCTGACTTTAGAGTTGGGATTTAGATCTAGTTTCTAGTCTCCCAACCCTTCACTGACATGAGCCAATAATCTTGAAACCAGCTGGTCTGGAGGTGGGTGACAACGATAGAGATTTTGAATTCTATCTCTCTTGGCGTTTATGTAAACAAAAGCTTGTTAGGAGCTATTGGTAAAGCTCCATCTAGTGATCATAAAATGCAAGCTTAAAGCAAGTTACAAAATTTATAACTTGTTTTGATTATCATAAATGTACCTTTGAATAATTTTGCAATGATATATATTGCAGAGGCTTTTACTATATGATGAAACTGAACTGATTTCAGACCCATATAGCTATCTAGTTTGTTAAGCTGGGTTTGAAGACATTACATGTCTGATAAATTCATGCTTTCAAACTGATAGAAACATGTTTGATAAATGCTGACTTTAAAGTTGAGATTTAGATCTAGTTTCTAGTCTCCCAGCCCTTCACTGATGTGAGCCATAAGCTCGAAACCAGCTGGTCTGGAGGTGGGTAACAACAATAGAGATTTTGAATTCTATCTCTCTCGGTGTTTATTGAAACTAAAGCTTGTTAGGAGCTATTGGTAAAGCTCCATCTAGTGATCATATATATATAACAAAATAGCCTTCCCATCATTCACTTTAAAAAACAACTTCCTTTAACATCAAAGAATGTTTTCATGAGATTGATGGCCTCAGATTCAAAAAAATTTATCATCAAAGTTTTTTTACTCTTCTTTTCAATTCACCTTTTCCATAAAAGATAAACTCTGCATTGTCAAATAATATTTTAACTACAAATATGTTAATAATATAGATTTAATTATTAGTGAGAATAAAGAGTTTAGTTCTTTTCCCTATAAGGCATCAATTAGTAAATTGATTTATAATAGTTTTTTATTGGATGGTATAAAAGAGACCTGGAAGAAAGACCTGAATTTGAATTTATTGGTAAATAGTTCAAAACAGTCAATTGATAGCAAATCTATTCCTGGGATAATTTATAAGATTTCTTGCAGTTATCATAAAATTTATATAGGTCAGAGTAAATTAAGTCTTAATGAAAGAGTTAAAGTTCATAAGAGTAGAGTTAAAAATATATATCATAACTCAGCTTTGTATATTCATGAACAGAATACAGGTCATAAAATATTTTACAATGCAGAGGTTACTTTTTATGAAAAAAAAAGTGAATTAAAAAGAAGAGTAAAAGAAACTTTGATGATATAATTTTTTGAATCTGGGGCCATCAATTTCATAAAACATCCTTTGATGTTAAAGAAAGTTGGTTTTTGAAGTGAATAATGGGAAGACTATTTTATTTTGTATATTATATGTTGTATGTTTAGTTGAAATTAACTTAAAAAAGACTATATATTAATAGATGAAACCATGGTTGTGGAAGAATTTTAATAAAACGTTGTTTTTTGGCTAATATTTATTGATTTTGTTTGTATTTTTTAATTGAGCAGTCATGCTAAAAAAATCTAAATTTTTCTACTATTTAATTGATATTTTATTCTACATATCCTTTAGATAAATTACAAAACTTTCAATTTCTATATTCACAGTTAAAACATTGTACAAAGATGTTTTGGATAAAGGAAATGATTGCCCAGATGCACTTCTCTTTGAATTAGTCATCTTAAATTGGCCGCATCTTAAAATTCAATATATATATGCCATATTTTTTATGATATTGCTAATCATTTATGAGACTAGAGATTATTGTTTCACTTTTAGTCCAGATATAGAACTTTCAACTTAATTAAAGATTGATTTACATATTATTAAATAATATTACTGTAACTCCAATTCTTTTTTCTACTCATATGTTATATTTTAGATATATTTAACTTTTATATACATTTAGAACACATGAATAAAGATACTTTGAAAAAGACAAATGATTCTCAAGATGTATTTCTAGTAAACCAGCTATTTTCAATCGGATCAGACATTATTCTTCACTTGGCTTCAACATCATTGCTCAGTATTTATTAGTAGCATCATAGAAATGACAAGTTTTTAATTAATTCAAAAGATATAATTTATAATTATTCTTCTAGAAAACTTTGAAAAGCAATCAAACTGACCTTATGTAAGGAACATTTGCTGATATGTGATATTTGGCTCCAGGATCAAAATCTTGAATTGTCCTTTTAACTGGTGGAATTAACCCTTGATATTTACATCTAATGAAAAAAAAAAGTTGAATGAATACATAACTGCAACAATAAAATAATAAGATTTAGAATTTCTAAATTAATCTAGAACATATGAATATAGAAGTAAAAAGTATACATTTATTCTGTCTTTTCTTTTGTAAAAATGTTGTATATTATTATTATTTTAGATAATTTAGTTTAAAAATCTTAGTGTTAAAAATTTCAGGTTATCTTAAATAAAAATATTTATTCTTGTTCTAGTATTAGTTACTAAGGAGGTCAAATATTGAGCACCAAAACGGCAGCTTTTTTTATTTAAACACTATAATTTTTTTTTATAAATTTTACATATGAGTTTTTAAAAGATTGTATAACTAGAAAATTTACCTGAAGACCTGTTTAATTCATGACTTTTCTGGAAATTTCAAAGTTTGTGTGCATATGTATATATGCCTGTTAAACTAATATTAATTAATTTTTAAACATATCATATTTTTTATTATTAAATAAAAAAGTTTTGCCTGCTCCAAACAATGTTCTGAATTATAAAAAAGAAATGGAGCCATTTTTTTTATTGGGCCCCACTTTTTTAATTAATTGATGAAGTTGGGATATTGGAAATCATATTTGAAATTGGTTCTATACTATGGGTTGAGCAGGATGAATATTTGAGTCATTTAATTATGAAATAAATAATTAGAATCCTTGTCAGATTATCAGTTTAAAAGAGGAGACAATATAGCACTTTCTTACTTAGGCAAAATGTTTTCAGCTATTAAAGATGAAGAAGAAACTGTTAGCTTAATTATGTTATAATCTCTCTTAAAAAAACAGATGAGAATTATATAAGTAGAAATCTAATAATATGAAATAAAAACAATATGACCTTCAAGGGAGAATACATAACTGTCTAAAAATGAATATAATTTAGAATATTTGGTGACAATTGTTGCACTCCCATATTTTTTTTTATTACAGTTATCAATTGAAATCATTCAAGATAATGCATAGAAAGGAATCTGCAAATAAATAATATTTTATAAAGTTAAACACAGCTCTGATAAATTTTCTTTTCTGAATTATGTATATAGAACACACAAATATCTTCTGATATGACATAAAACCTTATATAAGAGTAAATGCTTGATAAATAGAATATAATTATTGGAAAAGAGATTTTTTTATTGGCTAGTTAAAATCAATACTACTATCCCTTATTGTTCTATTATAGCAATGGGCAAATTCTGTAGTAATAAAAACTACATATAATACTTTTGGTAGTAGTATGAATGCTGAATCCACTGCTTGATGGCGTAATTTTTCACAATATGCATATCAATATATCGTCTTATCAGCCTTAATTTATGGCTGACACTACAATAGGTGTTTTTTGAGCTATAACAAGCCTCCTGAGGGCGATGTATTCTACAATTACGTAACAAAATACTATGCCCATTGCATTGCGACAGTATTTGTCAAGTGAGTGCTCTTTAACTCTCACTATGATCTGATTTAATGGTGGCTGTATTTGAAAGAGATGAAACTCTGCAAGAATTCATTGTCGGAAATTTTTTAGAAAGAGAAGTGGAATTAGTATTCCATATTAAGAATTGTCATGTCATCACACACACTACACTATGCTTTTGAACTGCACACAACCTGAAAAGATTCTTTTCAGCAGAGTTGTTTCTGATTTTGTGTGCAAATGCCCACTTATGCGTAAATCCATGCGAGAACTATAAGGGAAGTTGGTTCGAGGGCTCCAAAATCCCATTACTTACAGCTTTGAAGCTTCCCTGTTATTTTATTTGCATATTACTTTTCTTACAGCTTTGAGGTTTCCCTGTTATTTTTGGCTTTTTTTATGCCCTCGAAAATGGTGGTTTTTTTTGTTACTTGTTTTGGTTCACAACTTGTCCAAAGCTTCACTTATTTTTGATTCAATAAATTATTTTATGGGAAGCTGTCGTTTTTTGTTGTTGTTCACATAATATTTGATCAGTTTCATTAACATTTAATTAAAGTAGGTAATATTTTATTATACCAAAATAAAAAAAGAAGTATTTAAGAGTTTATTCAAAAGTCCCCACCCACCAAAATATATATATAAATAATAAAGAACTGTGTGGTAACATAATAAAATGTTCAAAAAGAAAATCCAAAAAGAAGTCGATAATTAAAAATCAAAACAAACCTTCCTTGCCACCTTCCCCATCTTAAAAAAAGTGTTCTTTAAAAACAAACTGTTTGTATGTCTTTTTTAAAATTAAAGACCCAAAAATTAAGGAAGAACTTTTCGTTGTTAGCCGAGAGGTCAGCGCAGCTGCCTTGCAAGCAAGCAGTTGGTTGCAAACAATTGTTGCAGGTTTGCCTCCCGGCCAATGCTATGACATATGAAAACAAAAAAAAAATTAGAAAATCCTCATAATAAATTAACCAAAAAAAAAAAAGACGACAATTTAAAATCAAAACAAACCCTCCACCCTCTAAAAAACCAAGTGTTTGTTTATTCAAAAGTACTGAATTGTTGAAGTCTTTCAGCAAATCAAAACATCAACCCCCCCCCAAAAAAAAAGAAGATATGTTCAAAGCAAACAACCAACTCCCCCCTCCACCATATAAAAACAACAAAGTGTTTGTTACTGTATTTTTGTGTAAACAAACCGATGGAGCATTTATCGTTAATTTCAAAGCAAACCAACACCCCTCTAACACCATCTAAAAACAAAGTGTTTGTTTCTTAAAAAAACGAACCCAAAAAATAAATAAAAAAACTGGGTGAAAAAAAAAACTTTGGTTTACCGTAAGTAATATTATGTAAAGAAACCGTTGGACAGTTAGTCGATAATTTAAAAACAAACCAACACCTCTAGACCATCTAAAAACAGAATATTTGTTTATTAAAAAACAACAACAACAAAAAAACCCCAGGTGGAATAAAAGAAAAACTTTGGTGGTTTACTGTAATATTATGTAAACCAAACAGACGGGCCAATGAAGAAAAAAAAATTAAAAACCGGTTGAAAAAAAATCTTTTACTGTAATATTATGTAAACAAACAGATGGCCTATGAATCAGTATACTGATGTGCATTGGGTGAAAAAGAGCGCCATCAAATGGTAGGGTTCAGTATTCATACTATTACCATACTTTTTATACATTTTTAAATGTGCTGAGACTTTATCAAACAAACATGATAATAAAATTCATGTTAACTGGTATTTTAAAGCTAAAAATTTAAACTATCTGTTTTTTAATTATCTTTAAGCATTTACAAAATAAAATATTCTAATATTGATACACATAATATTATTATAGATTGATAATATACAAGTTTATGAAAAATAGAAATGAAACCAATATTGTTTCAGTAGCCATATTGAGTAGCTACAGCTACAATCTGTTTGCAAATCATGGTTTGCCTACTCTTGCTCTAATGATTATGTAAACTACAATGTGAAATTAACTAAAGATGTTTGGATTGTTTTACAATTAATTTAATCATGATTATTACTAATAAATCAAACAAGTTTTTTAACAATAACTTTACAAATTTGTGAACTTAAGATAAATTCAATACATTGCTCACATTCAGAGCAAAAACGAAATTTATGTGGATGCTATTCATATTTAAGAAAGAATATTTACTGCTTGAAAGCATAAAGAAATATCCTATCAACTGAAAGAAAACCCATGATTGCTTTTTGAACCTTAAAGGAATCAAGTAGAGAAAATTTCAAATGTTCACCCCATACATTCTTGTCATGCAGTTACTATTACTAAATGACTATTCATATAATAAACACACCTGGATGGGTTATCCCCCAATATGCATCAGCTAATGTTGTGAGTTTATTGGCACATTTTACTTATGAGTTTAAGATCTTTCTTATCAGTTGCTTAATAGTTTTTAATTGAAACAGCAGTTGAATTTCCTTGAAGGAAAAATGGATGTGTAAATAAATAATCTTTTGTTTAATAATTTTTTTTATAGATTTTATAATTACACAAGACAGAAATGAATTATGGTCCTTATTCTCAGGAGGCAGCAAAATTACTAGTCAAGGTAGCCGTTGGCAGCCAAAAACAGAGGATACTAAGAATTCCCTAATTGCAGGTACAGGCAACCATTTGATAATTTTTTATTTAGATACTTTCAAGGAAAGAAGATTAATAAATTGGAAGAACTGTTTAATATTAAATAGGACATTGTGAAGTTAGAATAAAAGATAGAGAGGCAATTCATTGAAAAAATGAATATGTACAGTATCACAAAGGCACAAACATTGAAAAGATAGATGGATTGCAGTTCATTATAAATAAAAATAGATAAACAATAATATATATATCAGACAGAATGACAAGATTAGTTATTCAAATTAAGGGAAGATACAAAATGCATATAATTCAGGTTTATGTCCCAACATGTTTGATCAGATCAAATAATATTTTTAAATTGTCATGAAAGAATTTAATGCTAGAATTGGTAAACATTTGAAAGATAATTTGTGGAGTTTCCAGAAAACAAATGTATATTATTAATTCTTTTTTTTTAAAAAAAAGGTAAATGATAGACATGGAATCATCCAAATGAAGGTACAGCAGAATTGGGTTATATTTTGACTAATGAAAAATGTATATTTTAATAGTATAATGATTTAATAGATTCAACATAGGAAGGGATCATCAATTATTGAGTTATAAGATATGTTGTTATACAAAACTAAAAAAATAAAAACTATTATGAAAGATAATATTAATAGTTTATATTTTTAACTTTCAGAAACATTCCAATGAATTTAAATTAGAACTTGCAAATCATTTTAAAATATTAAGTCTTTGAAGATGCTTTAGACTTAATTCAATCAATAAGAAGATTACAAATACTTTATTAAGAACTGCAGCAAAGATAGCTAATACAAAAAAGCCACAATTTTATCAGTAATTTTTTTTACTAAAACAAGACAATAATATGAAAAAAGAAGAAATATAAAATTTTCTTAAAATGATTCATTAAGAACAATTGAAAAATTAGAATTTTGTAAAATGGTATGAAAAAAGTTAATAATGACATAAGAAAATATCACTGTGAATTTGTAAAGAAAAGCTGTAAAAAAGAATTAATGACTCAGAAGAGCAAAATAACATTTTAGTAATACAAAGCAAGTGATTTCTACAATAACAAGAAAATGATGGAACTATTACTAAAAAGAATGATGACATCACAAAATGTATGAAAAAGAATGATAAAGATTTATATAATAATAAAGAACTAGAAAACAAAGTATTTCTTATAATTATTACATCTTTTGAATTGTTCAATATTTTTAAAAAAGTGGAACTTACAAATAAATCTATGAAAAAGGAAATAGCTTCTGGAAATAATGAAATTACTATTGATACTCAAAAAGTAGGTGAATAAATATATGAATTGTTGATAAAGTTATATATCAAATGTTTAATCATTATATCTCACGATGTAGCCTGTTCATTAAAGAAAATGTAGAAGAGGGAGAATAGCCCTGAAGTAATCTGCAACAAGCCTTGTTTCCATTCAAAAGCATGACTGTCTCATTCTGTGTATTAGTCAACCTGCAAGTTATTACACTAAAATGGATAGATCTAACCTATGTAAAACCTGAAAATATTTTATTGTAAAAGTGAATAAATTTAACTGTGTACATTATCCTGGAAATGAGTGTTAATGAAATATCTTGCAAGAAAAACCAACATGGAAAGAAAACTGAAAATTACAATTATAAAGGACCCAAAAGAAAGAACCCACAGTAATATAAGGTATTGTAATGTACACATCTACATCTATGCTTATAGATAATTTTTAAAATAATTAATAATTAGTAATATTGAACATTTTAATTTTTTTTTCCATTTATTGAAACACTTTTTTCTTTTTATTTTCTCTCCAAAATTTAATTATGTGAGACTACTTAATTTTCATAAAAGAAAGAGGGTTTTAACTAATTTAAATTTTTTAATCTTTGAAATGCTGTTTTTCAATTTTAATCATTGAAAGGGAAATCTATTTGCTTAAAGTTAATGTTGCTTAATTGAATTAGTAAGAGCTAACAAAAAGTTAATATTACTTACTATATGGAATTATATTTTGTTGATAAAAATATATTTAAGTTGGAATATCATTTATCAATTTTCTTAATTATTTATTAGTTAATTTATTAAACAATTGTTAAAAAAATTAAGTTTTAAAATCTTTATTCCTATGAATTGGCAATGTGTGTGACTTGATTTCATAATTGTGTAGTGTTTTAGGGATTTGTAAATTATTCCAGTAAAATTATTCAAATTAAAGTAGACTAAGCTTGTACACTTTCCTTTCTCTTGTTTACAGTTACAACCCCTAGGTTTTATGACCTTGAGATATCTCTAGAGCAATAATGGTTAATTTATTTATATGTGGAAGTTTATGTTGGAACATCCAGTAGTTCCCTAAGTGGTGCAAAAGTATCATCTTTAAAGTCCATTCACCGCATTTTTAAGAGAAAATTTAATTTAAAGTTGGTCTGTATACTTATGGTATCATATGTCCTGAGCATTGATGATGACCAACATGTTTCAAGATCTCAACATTAATTTTTTATGATAGAAACTTTAGCACTTAAGTATGTGTATCCAGATAATTGTTGTATATTATGCCCTAGGTTTGGCATTGACTATTAAATATTTTTTAAATCAGGGTAATTTATTTTTACTATAACTTATTTTTATTTCAGTAGTGATCTCATGCTCCTTATATATTTATTCCTTTTATATTTATTAATTTATATTTGCTCATTGATTTTAATTATTCAATGAGGATGAGGATGTTTTCCCAACCCACCACAATATCCCTATTTTTCCATATCATTACAATAAGAACATTTATAACAGTAATAATAACAACAAAAGATAATAATAGTTATTCTTTATATATCTCTTAAAAAAAATCATAAGTCATTTGGTTCAAATGTAGGATCTTTATCTCCTTATACTGATAACATATTATATGCAAATGTTGACATATGTACAACTTAAAGTTTAAATTCCACTAGGACCTTTTGTCTACTAGCCCACATATTTACATTTGCTTCAAATTTTTAATTTGAATTATTTTTTATGTAAAATATTATTCATTTTATTTTTATTTGAAATCAATCTTTTTTTTAACAAACTCTTTTTTACAACATATTTAATTTTAAGACTGTTTTATGGTTTAAACATATTTAATTTTGATGTAAATTCAGTCTTTGTGTAATATGTGTTATAAAATAAATATATAATTTGTTAGAAAGTGACTTTAAAACAAATAGGAGCAACTTTGTTCTAAAGAGTTTTGTTAACATTTCGCAATGATTAAATATATACAGTTGAGGGTTAATGTTCAATTTTTGGAATATATTTTTCTGTTAACCAAAAATAAATAATTTTTGAAATATTCATTCAAATTAAAGCTGTCTACACTGGGAATAAAATAAAATGAATTCTTTCTTCTTGTACAATTCATTCAACTACATCTGTCAAAAGAATTATTTAAAAAAAAATTGAATCATTTCAGTTTGAATT
The DNA here is from genome assembly GCA_028023455.1 of Epiperipatus broadwayi. Lineage (NCBI taxonomy): Eukaryota > Metazoa > Onychophora > Udeonychophora > Euonychophora > Peripatidae > Epiperipatus > Epiperipatus broadwayi. The sequence continues at coordinate 96,533 of JAQFVV010007254.1, read as the reverse complement.
TATTCTTTACCTTTTTGAAAAAAAATATTCACAGACATTTTATGTGCTTATATATTTGTGATATTTTAAGAATTATTAATATGTTTATACCAATAATCACAATACATTAGTCAATAATACAATTGTATTGTTAATTTTTTAAGAGATCATGTAACGCTTGAGCACAGAATAGGGTTAAATCAATTTTCTTCTAAATCTAATTAAGAATCAATTGTGAAATCTTTAATTCCTAATCAACTATTCTACTGTTGCGAACAACTACAAATGTTTGACAGTAGTAATCTTCATTTGCACTTCAAAATCCTCTTTATAAGTCTGAGTATATTGCCCCCCCCCCCCCAAAAAAAAAAGAACCTCAAAATAGTTTTTTTATTTTCATCATCCTTCAATGAAAGTATAATTTAAATATACCCATCCAGAAACCTTTTTTTATTTGAATCATATTATTGAAGATAATGATTTGAAATTTTCTGGATTAAATATATTGCATTCAACAAATATATTCTTTAGCATATCACATGATCACCATTCTTTATGCTTACAGAAGCTATTAACACAGAGGAAAATTCTTAATAAAATAGCACCATCTCGGTTCAAGCCAGTGTAATCAATGGATGCAGAAAGGTTTGGGCATAAAATCCCTACCTAATGCATACTCATTCAATATCCCCAGACTAGTTTCTAGTTTGTGGTTTCATCAGTGAGGAGTTTGGATCTGAGAGCAGTACACTTAGATATTAGAATCTAATGCAACCCCCCAGCAGCCACCTTTCGCATTTTTAGTTAACTATAAAACTTTGAGTTCAAAATAGAAATGCAATGATGTTTTCAATTCAAGCTCAATTGCTTGTATAGTCATATAGATCTGAACTCAGTTCAACAATTATACATTATAGTGTCTTTGGTTCTTTAATAACCATTGCCATCATTAATCCTATTGGGCAGGATTGGTATTAAATCACTAAAGATCATATGATAATTATTCATATGCTTACACAAGCTGTTAACCCAAAGGCAAAACTCTCCATCTATTAGTGAGAGTACTGTACCCGGATCTTAGTATTTAATGCAACCCTGCAGAATCCATCTTTCATTTTTTTTAGTTAACTATAAAGCATTGATTCCAAAAAGAAAACACATGATGTTTTTAATTCCAAGCTTTTTTGCTTGTATATTTGTATAGATCTGAACTCAGTTCAGCATCTATAGATTTTGATGACTTTGGTTTTTTAATAATCACAGTCACCATAATTCTATTGAGCAAGGATTGGTACTAAACCAAACATCACATGCTCCCATTCTTTGTGCTTACACAAGCTGTTAACATGCAAGAAAAACTCTCCTTACAATAATGCTATTGAATGCAAGCAAAAGTAAATGCAGTGCTTTAAGATCCAAAGCTCCTCACTGATGAAAGGCAAAAGTTAAAAGCTAGTCTGGAGATAGGAATTTTATCCTGCATTCATCAACTACTCTGTTTTGCACTGAATAGTGCTACTGTATGGAGAGTTTTGATTCTGTTTTAACAGCCTGTGTAAGCATAAAGAATGATGATCGTGTGATGTTTAGTGGTTTAATACTAATTATCCCCAATAGGATTATGAATACTGTGATTATTAAAGGGACCAACAGCACTAAAATGTATAGATGCTGAAATGAGTTCAGATCTATATGACTATATAAGCAAATGAGCTTGAATTGAAAACATTGTATTTCCATTTTGGGCTCAAAGCTATATTGTTAATTAAAAAGGTGAAAGATGGATGCTTGAGAGTTACATTATATCCTAAGATCTATGTGCAGTGTTCTCAGATCCAAAGATTCTCATTGACGAAGCCACAAACTAGAAACTAGTCTGGAATATTGGATGAGTAGGTACTAGATAAGGATTTTATGCACAAACCTTACTGCAGCCATTGATTACTCTGGCTTGCACTGAGAGATGCTACTATGTGGAAAGTTTTGCCTCTGTAATAATAATCAAATAGTTAATTAATCATGAGTTCACATGAAGTTTGACTGCCAGAAAGATCAAAGTGGATCTATAATCCAAGGAACTTTAACTCTGGATTCTGTGCACTTGCATTGTACTAAACTACACAAGGTCTTTTAAAACACAATAGTTGCTAGTCTAGAACTCGTCCTGAGTAGCCATTTTTTGAACTGCTACTCATGGATTATTAACATTTCAGATTATTATAAGTTGTTGAAAAGCATAGTCATGTGACACTTTAAACATTTAAAAATATGTTACATTTTTAAAATAACATTTTATGTACAAATGCATAGATTATATTAAAATAAGTGTTAATATTTTAAACACAAATCTTATTTGATAGGTGGTAGTTCATTGATAAAAAAGAAACTATACACTGAAAGATTTTCTATGAAATCTAACTTAGTACCTTCTATTTTTGAAATTACTATATATATCAATTAAAGACTAATTCAGTAATATTAAAATTTATATTTGTTCAGTATCATTTGGTTTTTTTTTATCAATGCTTATGCTCCAATATTAGATTCAGAAACTTCTGAGAAAGGAAGATATTATTCCTAGTTAAATGGTATTATTGCATCAATATCAATAAAAGATTGCATTTTTATTTTTGGAGATTATAATTCATGGGTTGGTAAGAATAGCAAACAATGGAAAAAGTTGTTTTTAAAGTAATATTGACTCTCTGAATTCAAATGACTTGACTATTGCAAATATTTTGTTGAGAATAATTTGAATATATGAAACTTCAAATCAAAGCATTATATAAATAATATTACTGTTAAAAGTCAGGATTATAATAAATTATTAATATATATAAGCAAATGGTTTATGACTGAGAGTTCAACAAAAGTTTGAACACTAGAAGTGGCCAATCTTGAGCTGTGATTCAATTTCAGAATCTGCTACTCTATTCCTATACTTAAACATACAAGACAATTGTTACAATGTACAACAATCAATATATGAAATGTATCCTTTGCTTTTTTTTAATAATAGTGATCATTTCATTCGACTTCAGGTTCTGCAAAATATGTGTGTAATTATATGACCAAAATAAATAACTATAATGTTGAGAAATGTATAAAACTTGCTTATGTAAATAAAAGCAATTTTTAAAAACTCATTGTTTAATTAATTTTTAGAACCCAATTAAAATACTGTTAAGTTAATTAAAAATTCAACTTTTGAGTACTTGGATGCTATTTTAAGAAAAGTTTATCATAAATGCATTTTGAATCAAGCTTTTTGCTTTCAAGGACTACTTATGGCCTCATATTCACAGAAGGAGATTTATGTGGGTGAGTGCTTATATATATTGTAACCTTCAGAAAAGAGCGCAGACAACCTGTCTTTAACCTCCACTGCACACACACACTACCTCCAGAGCGGACGGCCATGAGATCGATGGTGATGGGACGTCAAATTATAAAATTGCCAGGGCGCCAAATTGTAACTTTAATCGAGATTCAATATACCACTTATTATTTAATAATAATTCACCTAATTATCCACACTAGTATTCAATGAATGGATAATAAATAAAATTTTCAACAAATAAACACTGAGAGGAATATTATTATTAATATTCTCATGATTTATTCTATTTATTTGGAGAGGAGGAAAATCTCAGCTCAACTCTCCGCTGCACTATAAATCTCTCAGCACACTTCCCATCCATTTAACATCAAAGTCACAATTAAAATTTAAGGAAATTAAATTTATTTCCATGCCCATCATCATCCTTCTGGTCCGTCACTCTACCACACTCTCAATCAGTCTTGCGAATGATAATCTCGTAATTGTTATTGGTCGAGAGGTCAGCGTGACTGCATTGCACTTGCAGGCAGTTGCCCGGGCTGCGGGTTCGCGTCCCGGCCGATGCTATGACACTTTAAAAAAAAAAAACACTTTTCTTTATTTTCCCGATTAATTTTCTTTGCTAACTCTTATTTACGAATCTAATGCGAATTATCAGTGATAAATGAATACTATCCCCATGATTATATCCATAGTTGACTTTGGCTGAATTTCACATAGCCAATGTCCACTTTCTCTATTTTTCCAAACAATTAAGATCAAAATTTAACTACAAATTTTGTAAGTATAGTACTATAAACACTCTGATAATTTATAAATTTTTAATTAATTAGTTCACATTGGAAGATACTTGAATACAGCGGATGGAGAAAGAACTTTATGTCCACCCACCACACTCTATATCACTCAATAATCTTAAACTTTAATGTTGCTAAATTAGTTACTTATTTTCGGTAATTATTAATTTGAAATTGCAGTGCTAAATAATTTTTCTTATATCAAATTGGATAATAAAACTTTATAAATAATCTCTTCAATAATTTACCTGGTATAGTATAATAAAATTAAACCATTATTAAATTTCAAATAATAATGTATTGGTGTGTAACTAGGATTTCCAGAATTTATGGGATCCGCAAAACATTGAGACACAGACAAAATTTTTATTTTAAAAATGACATTTTATTAACAAAGATAAACTAAAAAGGTATTTACAGTATTTACATGGTTTCTCATAGCTTTCCCCCCTTTTTCAACCATATAAAAAAAAAACAAAAAAAATAGCAGATACAGATAAATTGTAATAGGACAAAGTATTATTCAATTATCAATGAACTGGGGTCTACAACTGCTGTGGAGTGACTTTATTCTATGAACAGGTAACTATACTATTTAGCTTTAAATAATCACGTAACCTTTAAATATGACAATAAATGTTAATTTCTTAAATATATTTCTAAACTTTACTTTACGGTTGCGAATATTGATCATGAAGACCATTCTTCACAAAATAATGAGCTAGTAATTCGCGCATTAATTAACTCAACTTAATATGCCTTAACTACCTATCTTTAAAATTTAAAACATTTTACAGCAGTTGCTTACCCTAGCATGAATTAAACGACTGTTCAAGTGTTAAGAATCGGTACACAGACAGCTCATACTTTCACTTATACTCATGTAAATCATGTACCAATGTCTCCACAGGAGTAATATTTTAATTAGCTTACCATTCCAGCGAAGTTATCATCTGGCTGTAAACTGGAATTTTTGATACACACTGCTTATTATTACACAAATATGTTTTATTTCTCAAATTCAATACTTAACTTTATAATTATTCTTGTGGCTCTTAACTAACTACCTAAAGCTAAATAAAACGCAATGCCTCAGTACAATAGATTACACTTTCAAACCCACACTTACAAATAAACAGCAAATTGATTCTACGACCCTGTTAACAATATTCATAACTTATACTCTTACTATACCATAACTAATATACACCCATAAGGAAACGAAGTCAGCATCAACATGAGTGTTGGGAAAAATCCAGAATAAGAGAAAAAAGTACCTTTTCATTAAGGTTAAGGTATGCTAGGATTAATTGTTAACCATACAAATATAAATGAGTTTGCACAAAGCACTCTGGCTATTAATAAAGAAATCATCTTACGGCGTAAAATTAAACAAAATGGGAAATTCATCCACCACTTCTAAATACTTCATAAATTTTACTATTGAGTGAGCGAGCTATGCTTCGGCTTCACTGGCTGGGTGGTGATCCTTTAACCAACCACACAAACAAGGGTCCTACATCAATCTACGCACACATATATGATAAATTAAACTTAAATTACATCTACAACATATAGCACTGAAGCACGAGCCAACAATTTAACTCTAAATCATCTCTAACTTTAATAATAATAAAAAATAAAACAAGAAATGCTCATCATTTGCAAAAATCATCTTCTCTCCCTCCTTTTGGGACAAGTTATTTTATTCTGTCACAACATGCATTCCATATTAAACTATTATTTTATTACCATAAAATATTTAATAATAATAATCCGATCTTTTAAACACTTCGTACACTAAATATTTTCATTCATATCTTTCACTCATTTACTTAGGGCAAAGCAATAATTTTGTAGTTAAAAGATATATCTCAAAATTTTATACTAACTCAAACTAAAAAGAACTCTAAATATTTGTTAACTCCAAACTTAAATATATGAAAACTCGTATGCTAACACATTGAATAAATATAGCTTCACACAAAAAAAATAACAATGAATAAAAATTATACTTAAATAGTTCTTGTTCAATCGTCCTCCAAGTCTTTTATACTACTGCAGCTGCAAATCTCACTTATAGTTTTGTGTGCACACATATTTGAATACTTAATCCGTGGAAATTTTCAATCAACTCTTTCCTGAAATAATCCTTAACATTTAAACATTTATGTTCGAAGTTTTAGCATATAACACACTTTTTTTTTCATGTGTCATAGCATCGGCAGGGGAGCGAACCCACTAACCTGGGACAACTTCTTGTAAGGAGGCTGTGCTGACCACTCGACCACCAATGCTTGACATATAAAACACTTTTTAAACAGAAAAATATTAATTCAGAGGGTATTTATTTTAGCGATTCACTTTTTAGACATAGATAATCCTTGCAATTCAAAGAAGTAATAATTTTTTAAAAGATCATTAATTCCTTTACACAGTTTATGTTTCTTCAATAAGATTTTATTTTATATTAGAAGGTAATCAGCTTTATCTTAACTTTCTTTCAGACACAAATTTCAGTTTATGGTAATGGTACTAATCGGTAGGCTAGGCCAGCCGCTCGGTGGCACTGTTTCTCTGCTAAAAATCCAGAAATATGCCATTGATATGGCCCAATATTTCTGTGCTTTTGCAGAGAAACTCATGGCCTATAGAACAGTCATGTTCATATTAGCTGTTGCACGTGTGTATGGCATTGCACACAAATATTACAGTCCACTAATGTGCTTTGCAACACTATGCAAATAAGCACACTTAACAGATCATTATCACATGATGTGAGGGTGTAGGGAATTTAACTGGCCATAACTGTTGTCATATGCATTCGAGTTAAAGATCTTACCCCCTACCTGACATAGTATTTGATACTAATAATTGTAAGACCATCACTGGGCTTCCCTACAAATTTTGGAAGGTGAAAAAAATTGCAAAAGATGATGGCCAAGCACCTTTTTCCAGAACTCACATGAAAAGTCATGTAAATTATGAGACAAATAAAATGTCTGAGGTTGCACATAGTTTTGGAAATCATAAGCTTGGTTTGATCAGTGATGACAAATTAGTTCTCAACCCCCGCCACCCACACCCAAAAAAACATTACAATAAGATCAAAACTTTTGACTTTTTCAACTTTCATTTTCTTTTTTTTTTTAAAAAAATTGGCGATTTTTGTTTTGTCTTGATTTGTATACCACTGATATACTAAAACTTTTCTTTTTAAAACAAATTTTTATTACCTTTTTTAAAAAATAAAAACAAACCCAAAAAAATTTTCGTCTCTATCTTTTTTCTCCCCATCTCCCCCCAAAAAATTTAAATAAGATCAAAACTTTTGAGTTTTTCAACTTTCGCTGTTTTTTTTTTTTTTTGTTAAAAAATATGGTGAATTTTTTTTTGACTATACAGCAATTTTTGTTTTACCTTTATTTGTATATCACTGATATACTAAAACTTTTCTTTTTAAAACCAATATTTTTATTACCTTTTTTTAAAAATAAAAATAAACCAAAAATAACTTTTGTCTCAGTGACGACAAAGTAATTCTCCCATCTCACCCCCAAAAATAAAATAAGATCAAAACTTTTGACTTTTTCAACTTTCATTTTCTTTTTTGTTTTTAAAATACAGTGACTATAATTAGATTTTTTTTGGCTTTATTTGTATTACGCAATATCTATTTTGCATTTTTGAAAAGAAAATGTCCAAACATTTTAATAAAATCTCATATCGTAAATTATTTACAAAAATGTCAAAATATTAGTAAAAAAGTCATATCAAATGTCAAAATATTTTTAAAAAAGGCAGAGAAAATGTAAAAATATTTGGTTCTCATCTGATCCTTCATGTCAGCCGTGGGTGGCGTGATTTCTAGCTAAATTTTTAGAAATATGCCATTTCCGCGGCCGCACCCAAGCCTTTAAGCATTCTTTCTAAAATAAATCCTAGAAAGATTGTTAACTCGGAGTTAAGTCTTGTTTCTATGCTAAAAGGTAGAATGTTAACTCGGAGTTAAGTCTTTCTTTCTACGATAAAATCTAGAAAGAGTGTTAACTCGGCTTAGCGGCTAACGGTGTGGCTTTTTCCGATGCTAAAAGCAGAGGAAAATGCCGTAGTTGTTTGTGTCATGCACTATATCGTAATGCTGTGTTATGTATTTGATGTAACAATATCGTACGAGGGTGTGTTAATTTGATCGTGTCAAAAGTATTTAAATTTTCATTGGGGCCTTTTTTTTTAAGACAAATTGATGTACTGTTACCTTTTAACAATTTAAACAGTGTCGTGATTGTTCCTCGTAAAGCTATAAGCCTCCTAAATTCTCAATTAGGGTGGGTTAGCGTACCAAAATTTTTAAACGATCACGCTTTGAGTCACGTTTTAGCGAGAAATTTTCCGAGACCAAGAAGATGGCTAATTCAAACAACAGAAAAACTTGAAAAGAGATGGGAATTGCCAGACACGGAAGCCGGCGCTGGAATATTTCTACAGCAAAAAAAAAAAAACATCCTGCTGCTGAAAGAAAAGATTGGATTGTGCGGCAAATATATGCAGATTTGAGGTCCAAAAACATCTTTCGACTTTCATTTGTAAGTCTCATTGTGGCCGACGGAAATGTTCACTTAGTAAAGGCAAGCTTGTTTGAGGATTCCAAATGGCCTTCGTCAAATGTCAAAAATAAAAGAAGTAACTTCAATTTTTATTTTAAACGTACATCCCTTCTTCTCCCAATAATTGTTGTCATCGGCAATCAAATGTCAAATAAAAGAAGTAACTAAAATTTTTATTTAAACATAGCCCAAAAAACACTTCTTCTCCCAATAATTGTTGTCGTCGGCAATCAGATGGTCAAATCAAAGGAACGTCATTAATTATTCTTTAATCATATAGGGGGCAAAAAAACCCTCCCACTAATTGTTGTCGGAAATCAAATGTAAAACAATCAAAGTAAGACCGTAAATTATTAGTTAAACATAACCCAAATTACTATTTGAACATACACCGAAAAAGACCCGCTCTTGTCAATCAAAATTAAAGAAACAACAACTATTATTGTCCCATTGTCAAAGCGAATATTATTTGGGAAAACCCAAATAATTTATAAACGAAAAAAAAAAGAAAGTCAAATCGGTCGTCAATCAAATGGTAACCGATAAAAGTCACTTAAATTTTTGATTTAAACATACACACAAACAAAAAATAAAATGCAAAACCCTTTCTCCCAATAATTGTTGTCGGCAATCAAATGTCAAAAATAAAAGTAACGTACAATTATTCTTTAATCGTACACAAAAACACCCCTCCCACTAATTGTTGTCGGCAATCAAATGTAAAGTAGTAAAAGTAAGGTAAACCAATTATTTTTTAAACGTAACCCAAATTACTATTTGAACATACACCGAAAAAGACCTGCTCTTGTCAATAAAAATGAAAGAAACAACAACTATTATTGTCCCATTGTCAAAAAATATTAGGTTTTGTGGAAACCAAAACCATAATTTATAAACGAAAAAAAAAAAAAAGAAAGTAAAATCGGTTGTCAATCAAATGTAACCGATAAAAGTAACTTCAATTTTGATTTAAACATACACAAAAAAACAACCCCTTTCTCCCAATAATTGTTGTCGGCAATCAAATGTAAAATAAAAGGAAGGTAAATTAGTATTTAATCATCACCCCAAAACACCCACCCCTCTCACTAATTATTGTCAGCAATCAAATGTACACCACCACTAAAAGTAACGTAAACTACTATTCTTTAAATGGTTAACCCACCCCTTCTCCCAATAATTGTTGTCTACAATCGTACACACAAAAAAACACCCCTTCTCCCAATAATTAGTGTCGGCAATCAAATGTAAACCAATCAAAGTAAGACCGTAACTTATTATTTAAACGTAACCCAAATTACTATTTGAACCTACACCAAAAAACACCCTCTTGTCAATAAAAATTAAACAAACAACAACTATTATTGTCCCATTGTCAAAAATATTTATTTGTAGAACCAAAACCATAATTTATAAACGAAAGGAAGTCAAATCGATTGTCAATCAAATGTAAACCGATAAAAGTAACGGTTTTAATTTTTATTTAAACATACACACACACACAGGAAAAAAAAAACCCACTTCTCCCAATAATTGTTGTCGGCAATCAAATGTAAACCTATAAAAGTAACGTAAATTATTATTTAATCGTACACAAAAACACCCCTCCCACTAATTGTTGTCGGCAATCAAATGGAAACCTATCAAAGTAACGTCAATTATTATTTAAAGATCCATCCAAAAAAAACCCGTTCTCTCTTAAATTTCGGCAATCCAATTTTACAAAAACAGTAATACTATTTTAAAAAAAAAAACACAAATTACTATTTGAACACACACCAAAAAAGACCCTCTTGTCAATAAAAATTAAAAAAAAAACAAAACAACTATTATTATACCATCGTCAAAAATATTATTTGGGAAAAATAATTCAGAAACGAAAGAAAGTAAACTTTGTAAACAAACAAACAAAAAAAAGAGTCAATATTAATAGAGAATCGCTGGCCTGGGAACATTATATTAATGTGTTTTTGATTAGAAATCGTGCCACCCGCAGCTGACACGAAGGATCAGATGAGAACCAAATATTTTAACAAAAGTCGGACAAATTGGGAAAATATTTTAATAAAAGTCAGAGAAAACGTAAAAATATTTAAAAAATAGTCAGCTCTGGATCAATATAATTATGTGATTTTAGTAGAGAAAAAATGCCATCAAGCAGCTGGCCTGGCCTACTGATTAATACCATGGTAACTTAGGTTGGAGAAGTCCAATAATTCACATATTCTCTCAAAGAATTGTAGTATTATATTCCATCAATTTTGGCATAGATTGGGGTAAAGGTTTACTTTAGTGACTACATCATAAAAATCATGTTCGCCCTCTAGTTTTCAAAATTGGAAGTAAATTATTATTCAAAAATCTACTATATTACAATTACATTAAAATTTGTTAAAATGTAAAAGATAATAAAAAAAAAATTTACCATTTTAAAGAAGTTGAAATAATTACACTAGATTAATTAAAATAATTAGTTTAAATTATTTGAAACTTAAGAATTTAAACTACCTATATTTATAATTTAAGAATTTAAACTATCTAGATTTATAGCAGAAGACATACACTTTCTGAAGAATTACGCCACATGCCAACAGTGCGATGTTCGTTGTTCGCTGGTGATGTATTCTGCAGGCATAGATGGGTGTAGATGACAATGCAGAATATGTAGCCAGTGCAGCACAATCAGAAAGGGGTCTTTATTTTCCCAAAGTCATCTGTTTCTGGGAACAATTATAAATATAGTGTATTTTTAGTCGCATAATTTGCCCCAAGAATACATTGTGCATGAGACCGGCATCAGCAAAAAATAGTCATTGACTGGGCTAATTTTTGCAGTGAAGAATGTGCCAAATATTTAGACACAAATCTGACATCAGCAGACTCAACAATGGGGTATATATGCATTCGGTTGTCGTCCATCAGGACAACTTCGTGAATCCTGAAGACCAAGACATACATACTCAGAATATTGAAAATATGTGGATGAGAGTGAAGCATAAGCTGAAATTCCAATCTGGTACCAGCAGAGCTTTATTTTCATTGTACCTCCAAGAATTTGCCTTCCGGAGTAGACACAGCACTGCCACCATTTTCTCCAACTTCCTAGTATGCATAGGACAGAATTATGCTTAAAAAGGTAAATGATTTTTTTTATTATCTTTTATGTTTTATATTTACTGTAATTGTAATATAGGAGCATATACGTAAGATTTTAGAATATTTTAGTTCTAATTTTAAAAACTAAAGGGTGAATATGATGTGGTCGCTAAAGTAAACTTTTACCTAGATTGGTAGTATATCGATTTAATTAATAATTATATTTCATTTTCTGCATTAATAATTTATTTCTCATTGACTAATTGTCACTTCAAGTCAATGATGATCCAGACAATATTTTACATGGGATTTAACATATAACATTTATACTGGAATTCAGTTCCATACTTATTTTTTATTAAAAAGTAAATTCTTTTCTCTCTAAACTTTCGATGATACAAATAATTATATCCATCCATTTTAATAAGTGAACATTTGAAATACTAATCCACAAAGTTCAGCATTTTCTCAATTTTCTTTAAGTAAAATTTTATTTGCAGTTGGTCAATGCTGCATTATTTGCTGATGGTTCAAGGTGATTACGGTCATATAGAAACTCATGATGATGATTAACTTCAGGAAGAATAATATATGCCCAATAAAAAATTTACTCACTAATCATATCTTACAGTAATATAACTTTTTAACTAAAATTTCATTCAGAAATGGAACTAGGACAACAGTAAAACTTAAATTTTTAGTATTTGTAAAATGATAATTTAACCTGAACAAAGTTCCTCTAGAGTCAAAATGATGATGAAGAGCTCAGCCTTAAAAATGGCTGAGTTTAAATACTTTTGGTACCTCTCTTCAATTTCTGAATGATACTTCTTGTCAATCAAATTATATCCAATTTTTAATTGTTTGTTTTCTATTGTTTTATAAATTATCTATTCACATTTTTGTAGACATCACGTGGTTTTATTGAATTTTTCGCTCGTGAAAATCCCCCTGAGAAAATAAAAATGAAAATTTTTAATATAAAAAAATAATACATAGCATACCAAAGTTAAACTCAAGATTTTGAATGGGAATTGACTGCTATGAAATTGAGACGAAGTAATAGTTCTCTCAAAAGGCTTTCCACTGATACCACGAACTATCCCTAATGATTATTGATTATTTCTATAATTAAAATTTTCTAATACATTTTACATATATGCATTTGCACATACATATATAACTCTATTTGAACCGATTTCTTAATACTTTTATTGATTCTTGATTTTTCTATACAACTTTCTTTCAATATTTTATAGTTATAATTTATTTCTACAATGATACGATTTTAATCAGACACTTTCTTTATTAAATAAACAGGATATTCACTTTATAAACTCTATCCCCATTCCTTTCTGATTCATCTGCACTATTAATATGATCTGTAAAATATTTTTAATAAATAAACTTTCAACCTCGACTGTTTTTCATCTTTAAATCTTATTAAATTGACCATTTGAAATAAAACAATTCTTATTTTTAAGCATTTATAAATGAATTTTGCTTTAGTACTAAGTAACTTTATGACAATCTATTTAATTTTTATTTTGACTTGAACTTAGTACTCTCTAAATAACTCTATATCATAATTAATGCATTTTATGAGAAAAATTTTAATATACACTGTCTTAAATAAAACTATCTTCAAACTCAGGAAGGTTTGGTTAAAACCAAAGGCTACAATATATATATGCAAAAAGTTATTCAAATGCATTCAAATTATATGACCCATTTTTTCAAAAGGGGGAAGCAGAATTCGTTTTTATTCATGGCATTGGGATTGTTATCTATATGCCAAGCTTTTTTGAACTTGCACTTGACATCATTTCTCTCAATGCAAGCGATATTGGTAGCTGTGGACTTGAATGTGTTGACCATTACATTTTGATGATCAAGGAAAACAGACTTATTCTAGGTTGTCTGTATTTCTTTTATAAAATACTTATGTTACAAAAGCCTTGTGACTGGACTGGAATGTGACTCTCCATAGTAAATAGCTCTGCATTCAGTTTGTCCCTATAATTTGAATACATTTGAATAAACGTTTTGCATACATATATAAAATCCACTAGAATAAAACAACAAAAAGTTAAAAATGCCTATATAAAATTGAAGATTAATATCCTTTGCTATAGCCAGCTTACGGCATATTTCGTCATCTTGAGTAGCAATACGTTAATATTTAAATCTTATTAAACTCATATATATATATGCACCCACCCATGTAAATCTCATTGTTATGAATGTGAAACCATAAGTAGTCCTCGCAAGTGCTAACTAAGCTTCATTCAAAACATATTTATTATAAGCTTTTCTTACAATAGCATCCAAGCGCTCAAAAGTTGAATTTACAATTCTTTTTATTCCTGATATAAATACTATATCTTGGATTGAAGAAGAGAGTATTCATTTATTTAACACTCAAAAGGCGTGTGCTCAATTAGCTTGAAAGGCTGATATTGGAATGAAATTGCATAAGAACTAAATAATAATTGATAATTTCTGAAACAAGCACTTTTAATAATTATTTATAGTAAGTACTTCTTATTAATAATGTTAGTTTTCTAAAATTTACAAATATGCTTAGATTACAGCTTATCATCCAATCTTTTACAGCTTAGTTAACTTAATCTACTTTCTAGCACAAAATATGCATACATACATATTAGATTAAAAATCAGATAAATTTAATAACTTAATTTGATGTAATGCAGTTGGTAAGGAAGTTCATTTTAATTAAATAACGACTGATTTTTTTAAATGTATTGTTATGATTTTTATATACAGCTCTTTTCTTTTTAATATTATAAAATTATAATTCCATAACATTGTATTAGCATAATTCGGATAACTTTTGCTATAACCTAAAACTTCATTAATTTTATTGGATGTAATTATTTTTAAAATGCTGACCTTTTGAAAACTAAAATTATTATCCATTATAAATAGTCACTATTGAAATATCTAAAGATAAATTAATGAAATATTTTTTTTTACATATTTACAAAGACAATTTTAGTTTTTCTAATTATAATGAAATTCATAAAAAAGTTCTTATAACATGAGGTTTGATTATAAATTTGCTTTTATTAGAGAAAAACATAAAACAAAGCTAATATTTTCTTAAAGCAAAATTTGATTTATTTTTTAATGCAATTAAATGCTGTTTCTATTTAAAAAAATACAATCCATTACTTTAAGTTAATTGTAGTATAATTTTAAAATAATTATATTTTCAAAATAATAATTATGTATGCAAATAATAGCAACACACATTGTTAATTGTTGATAAAACGATTTATCTTTTCACTTAATAAACCTAAAATTATCAAGTTTAAATTTTTTATTTACTGTAATTATTAATTATTTTACATCAATAATCTTGCTTTGAAATACATTTTATTAAAAAAATGCTTTGATATATAATAAATATTATTATACTCATCTACCATGCTTATGATCTGAAGTTCAATTTATAATGACAAATTTTTTCAGAAAGTTAAAAAATAGTAACAATAAGATATCCACAAGACAAATCAATAATAATCAAATGGTTTATTGCATACAGGTATTTGAATTCTGGACTAAAGTAAAGTTGCAATCCATGGATCTTGATCACTATTTCATCATTCCACCGAATCCAACTAGAGTCAGTAATTATATTTTAAGTTTCAACAATCAATACTAACTTATCTCTTTCATACACAATTCCTTATGCAAGTGTCAAATAAATTACTGAATTTTGTACAAAAGACTATTTATTAATAAAACTAGTAAATATAATATCTATAGCAAAATATACTACAGCCAATCTTTCTTGATTATAATTGCATATATATATATAACCATTAGAATCCAGTCAACACTTAGACAATCTCAATATAGAAAACAATCAATAATCTCAAACTATTGTCAAGGAGGTCAATCTCAATATAGATAACAATCAACAATCTCAAACTGTAGTCAAGGCAACCTCCTTTTAACAATGAAGGTGAACTCCCTTAAAAAGAAGTTGCCTTGACAACAGTGTGAGATTGTTGATTATTATCTATATTGAAATTGTCTAAGTGTTGACTGGTTTTTAATTGTTACTCATAAACTCATTTAGCTTCGAGCATTACTGTTGAACAACATAAGATAGTTTTAAGATGATGAATGAATACAATTTAAATCTTAAGTTTGAGATTTTTTTGACATCCAATACAGAGCATTGATCTCAAATTAAATAATTTTATTTCTTAATCTATGTAAAGATGCTTAGTATGGTCAGATGTTTAGTAGTAATATAGATTTGAAAAGGCATACTTCAATCATGGCTTCAATAACATAACTTTTTTGTTGATATCAAGGAGCTTGGAAAACAATGCAGAATGGCAAAAAAACTATATTGCAAATTGATATATCATATGGTCAGTAATAAAATTAAAAAAGTATTTACATAAAAAGTATATAAAAACTTTGACACAATTATAGAGATTGTTTTTGCATATCTTTATTTTTAGATTTTCACTCATATAATGATAAAATTAATTATTTAATTACCGTGTTTTTAAAATGTGATGAAGCTGCTTTAGTTATTAACTCAATACCCACTGATTCACTTAACAACAGTTAAAAATATATAATCAAAAATTAGAAATTAATAAAAAAAAATTGTAGTTTCTGTATTAACTTTTTGATGACAAAATTCAAATGTTTACAAGCTATCACAACTTACAATCACTTAGAAGTTATATGTTTTGTATTTTATCATTTCCAACTTTCATCACAAATATATTTGCAAAAGTGTGTGCATATACATATAATTATTCAAATATTTTTAAAAATCGAATTAATTATAATTATAATGATTAAATATAAGTACAATATTTTTTCTAATTTTTATTTTAAAGTACAGTTTTTAAAATCTCTTGAAGTTGCCAACTTTATTTAACTTCTCCCTTGAATGAATGAAGTTAAAAAAAACAATTAAAGCATTGAAATGGTGGTCGTGGGTGTAGCAATTTCTGTTTATTGATTTAAGTAAAGTTCAATGTGTTTTTAAAAACTCATAATTACAATAAGAAAACAGATTTACAAAATATTTTAAATAGATCGATCTGTTTTTTTGGAAAATATTATATTTTTATTAATTATTTTTGCTTTAAATTAAAACATAATATACTTGGGTGTATATATACAACAAATAAAAACTGCATTATAGAAAAAATAGTTAAATAGAGATCGAAGTTGTCTTCACAACTCTTGTCATATTATTCTCACATTAAGTATGGGTAATTACTATAACTCTTATAATAACTTGTGAAATAATAAATATTCCACTTCAAGAAAAATATAAGTAATTAACAGAACACTAATAATTTCAACTATTTTATAAACATCTTTCATACATCAAAATCCATTATATTATACATTTCCCACACTATATAAAGTTCCAGGCCGTTCTCTTTCACATTCACAAACAACTTTCTTATCAGGTTTTTTACAGGCATAAGAAGCTTGGATTCCTGCACTTGAATTGATAGACGAATATTCATATCATAAATGGGGCCTATTTGATTTTAGAGCTTTAATCACAAACAACTGTCTTTACTGCATACAGTTTCTTCACTATTGCATCTACACAAGTCTACCATAAAATGAAAAATACAACCCACATTCCCATATCTAATGGGATATTAATTCATTTTTTGTAAAGAATGTTGTATAATTAATTAAATACCACATAATTATGTAATCTATTAATGTTATTTATTTATATGCTCTACAGAAATTTCTACAAATTTATGATCTTATATATGGCAATGTTTGGTGGAAAAGCAATCAAATTCTTGCAGAACAAATTTCTGTCAATCAAATTTGACATCATCAGCTGCTGAAAAGATCAAATGAGATCACATTAAACATAACTCAGTTGCCATTCAAATAGATATACAACATTTAAATTTGATATTAAATTTTGAATGTGAATTTTGGCATTGTATAAGATTAATATAAAGTGATAAGGCAGATCTTATAATGCAATTCATTTTAAAATAAACTTGTCTCCAAATAACCATTTTAAATATATAAATATTAAGTAAATTCCACACAAATATGTAATCTATTAACATTAGTAAATTACACTTTCTGTAAAAATTTACACTTTTATATATGGCAATGGTTGACGAAAAATCAAGCAATCTCTTGCAGGACAAATATTTCTGTCAATTATGTCTGACATCATCAACTGCTTAGAAGATTACTTGAGATCACATCAAGAATAGTGACTTACAATGCTCCATTTGATATTAAAGTTAGTGATCATTTAACTAAAGCTTCCTATCAGCTTAATGTTAATTGAAAGCAGAGCTTATAATCCAACTTATTTTTAAGTAACTTTACTGTCAAATAAACATTTTAAATATGTAAATATTAAATAATTAAATATTCCATTTACATTATTGCATCATCTATAGTAATTTATAGAAGTGTACAAAATTTATAGAAGAGTATAATTTTTTATATGGCAACTTTGATGAAAAATTAACTAGTTCTTATAGAGCACACATTTTTGTGAATCAAATCTGGCATCACCAACTGCTCATGAGACCAGTTAAGAATACATATTTATGGGAGATTTAATTGACATTTACACATTTAAAATTCAAAGGAAAGGTTATTTAAAAATGAACTGGATTATACATTTTGCCTTGTCAAATAAAACTAAACTGATATAATGAAGGCTTTAGTTAAATTATTACTAAAATTCACACTAAAACTTTAATATCAAATTATGCATTGAGATTCTATTTAAATAGAAACTGAATTGCTGTGTTTGGCATAATCTCAATTGGTCTCATGAATTGCTGATGATATCATATTTGATTGATAGAAACACATATTGACTTTTTATATAAATTAAATAATCAATCTAACAAAGATTGAAATAAACAAGTGATGATAACTAACTGTATTTTAATATTTATCAAACTTGGCTTTCATCTCCATGGAGAAGTTATCAAGATATTTAATTATATAAATCAATGAATATATCCACTCCATCTATTGCATATTAAATTGTACTTTAAATCCTATACTTATACATTATAAACAAATAAATAACTTTGACAAATTTTTAACATCTATATATACATATAATTTACAATATATAATTAAATAATTTTAAAAAGTATAAAAATAAATATTTTATCTTTATAAATACTATTTACATTTTTACATTAATTTCTTATATCTTCAAACTATTTAACAAAGCCCAATTTCCAGTGGATTAATAATAGTTGATGATGATGATAATGTCTCATAATATATTCTCTTACAGTAATCCTTTACATACTTTATAGTCTTTATATTTTCTCCATAATTTATGTCCTGTATCTAAATAATGTAAATATGGTCTTGATATCTTTTCTATTGATGGCTCTATCATGTTCCTTATCTCTCTCAATTGCTGTTTTTCCTATATGTCCTATATATACTTTATTTTAATTTTCACAGTCAATTTTATAAACCAAACCACTTTACTATTAATATCATTTAACTTTTTTGCATTATATAATCACTTAACTAAAGATTTATTATTTTTTCAAGCTATTTTTACATTATTTGGTAATCTTTCTTTCATTAATCTTTTATATACTTTTTCTAAATATGAAACAGACATCCACTTACTATCTTTATACTTATTCCTACTATTAACATTTTTCCTATCTATTTTATTATCAAAAATCCTTCTGCTTTCCTTTTATAACCTATCTCTATATAATCATTTTCTACTGCTAAGTTATGTGCATATGCCTCTTTTTTATTTAATATTATCCAATCTCTTTAAAACTCCTATTTTTTGGTACTATGCTGATATGACTTTAGATAAAAAATCCTCTATTCTTTTTATCTTTAATACAATGTTTAACAATTATTTTATTCATCCTTCTTCTTCTTAAAAATATCTAAATACTCTTTCTCCATTGTAAATCTAATATTATATTTATTCTTATTTAACTCATTAAAAGCCTTATTGATACTTCTTCTGTTTCTACAATAATAATATCAACATATCTATAAGTTCTATAATCTCATTATTACTTATAACTCTATATATTATATATTTTTCAATATTACTTAATACTACTGATGATAAAATTCCACTAATTGAACATCCCATAACCCATCCATTGTTTTCCACACCAAAAGCTTCCTTATATTTAAAATGTAATGCCTCATCTATTATCAATAATGCTTCATAAATAGTATATATCCATTCTTTATCAGAAGAACTTCTTTATAACAATATCAATACTATCTTTCCTGGATATACTTTGATACAACTTTTCAATATCAAAATAATCTATCATTCCATTTCTATTTAATTTAATATTATTTAATTTATTAACAATTTCTTCAGAATTTTAAATATATTTCCCAAATCCTATTATCTCTATAATTTTTCTATACTTTATTTTACATAAATCTTTAAGTATATAATTACTAAAATCTAAAATTATTCTTATTGGCATATTTTTTTTACGAGTCTTTACTTTTCCACATATACATGGATGTTTAAAACCCATATATATATAAATTTTTATAATCCTTCTCATTAATTCTTTAAATTTCATGAAATTTAATAGCACTTTATACCTTGTCTTAATTCTTTTACTAGGAAATATTTACTTAATCTCTTATATCCTTGTTTATTCATATCTTCATATATTTTCTTTTCATACTCTGATTCAGTTAAAATTATAAATCTTGATCCTCATCCTCACTTGTTATTATTAATTTTTCCATTCTTGTTTTTTCAATAATGTTTTCTTCCATTTTTTAATATTATATTTAACACTTTTATTTATAATAGTATTGATTTTTGATTGTTGTTGAATATCATTATTTACAAATGGAATATATTTAATTCCTTTATTCAAAATCCTTGACTGTTCATTATCAAAATCATTATTCAACAAATTTACAAAATTATAATCTTTTTCTTTATTCCAATCATTTACTTTATTAATATTATACTTTTTTTTTCCATATATCATAGCATCGGCCGGAAGGCGAACCCACAACAACTGTTTGCAAGCAACTGCTTGCTTGCAAGGCAGCTGTGCTGACCTCTCGGCTAAAAACGCTTGACAAAAATATTATACTTTTTATCATTCGATTTTACTTATTTGTAACACAACCATTTCCATTTATTATTATATTTTTTCCAAAGTTTATTCCTTAAATTATTATTACGAATTATTAACCCATGCTTTATATATTCAGACATATTCTTCTATATGTTTTTCTTTAATATATACCTTTTTTATTATTATATATTTTTAATACAATAATCTATCTTAACGTATTTTTTTTCTTAAAAATCAATTTAAAACTATCATTTTAAGTTTATTACACAATCCTTTGTTTTTATTAATTTTTATGTTACTAGTCCGAAACTTACATGATATAGGTAATATCTCTTTATTATTACACTCATTCAAAAACGATAATTAAATTACAATCAAAAAATCAATAATATTATAAATAAAAGTGTTAAATATAATAAAATGAATAGAAGGAAAAATGTGTTATAAATAAAATTATTGAAAAAACAAGAATGTAAAATTAGTAATAACAGGTGAGGCTGATGGGCAAGATTTGTAATTAAAATTAAAAATGAATAAATGAAAAGAAAATATATGAAGACATGAATAAACAAGGATATAAGAGATTAAGTAAAGATCCTAGTAAAAGAATTAAGACAAGATATAAATTATTATTAAATTTTATGAAAATAAAAAGATTAATTAATGAGAAGGATTATAAGAATTATATCCATCGGGTTTGAACATCTATGTATATTTGGAAAAGTGAAGACTCATAAAAGAAAATATACCAGTGAGAGTAATTTTAGATTTTAGTAATTATATACTTAAAGATTTATGTGAAATAGTGTATATAAAAATTATAGAAATAATAGAATTTGGGAAATATCTTAAAAATTCTGAAGAAATTGTTAATAAATTAAATAATTTTAAATTAAATGGAAATGGAATGATACCATCTTTTGATATTGTAAAGATGTATCAAAGAGTATCTGGAAAAGATAGTTTTGGCATTATTATAAAGAAATTAAAAATGAGTAATATTTTATCAGAAGAATGAATATATATCATTTATGAAGCGTTATTGATAATAGATGAGGTATTATAAATGTAAGGAAGAATTTTGAAGTGTAAACAATAGATGGGATATGGATGCTTGATTAGTGGAATTTTATCACCAATAGTAGTAAATAATATTCAGGAAAGTATAATAGATAGTTATAAGTAATGAGATTATAAAATATTATAGATATGTTGATATTATTATTGTAGGAAACAGGAGAAGTATTAATAAGACTTTTAATAAGTGAAGTAAGAATAAATATGGTATTAGACTTACAACAGAGAAAGGATAATGGATTAAAGTATTTAGATATTTTTATAAGAGGAAGGATGAATAAAATAATTGTTGAACATTGTATTAAAAATAAAAAGATTCACAAATTGATTGATCCAAAATCTTATCAGCTATAATGCTAAAAAATGAGTTTTAATTAAAGGGGTTTAAATTGAAAAATGATAGTATAATAATAGATATAAAAAAAAAAAAGGTACACGCACATAAATTAGAGAAAGAAAATGATTATGTAAAGATAGGTTATAAAAGGAAAACAATTAGAAGGATTTTTGATAATAAAATAGATATGTTATATACATAACTTGCAAAATAAGCTCTTAACAAGCTTTGCAGAATATCCCCAACCCCCAAACCGGTTTCTGCTACTGGTGTCCTCAGTGAGGTGTTAGGATATTCAAGCATTAGATTAAAAATACCAGGACAAGCCCAGCACTTTATTTAATGTATAATTATTAAGTAGAAAATCTGAAATTTTCAGGCATCCATATGTCTTCCAATGGACTGAACTAAGTTCAGATACACCATATATTAATATAACATTTGTAAATACAAGCTTATTAAATTAGGCCATGTGACATCTGACTTGATTTTTTTGTAATAAAATAGATAGGAAAAATGATAATAATAAGAATAAATATAAAGATAATAAATGGATGTCTATTCCATATTCAGAAAAAGTATATAAAAGATTAATAAAAGAAAGATTACCAAATAATGTAAAAATAGCTTGCTGAAATAAATCTTTAGGTAAGTGATTATATAATGCAAAAAAGTTAAATGATATTAATAATAAGTTGTAATAATCGGATTTGTAAAGTGCATAGTCGTTACGTAAAGTAATATATATTACGACTATAACCTTAAGACCATGCATTTAAAAAATGATAGTATGGACCTCTACAAATCTTGTCCTTTAAATATATCTTGTGTTAAGATTTGTAGAGGTCCCTACTATTGTTTTTCAAGTGCATGGTCTTAATGTTATAGTCTTAATATATATTACATTAATAGTAAGGTGGGATTGGTTTATAAAATTGGCTATGAAAATTGCAATAAAGTATGTATTGGACAGATAGGAAAAACAACAATTGAGAAGTAAGAAGCATGGTAGAGACATTAATAGAAATGATATGGGATTAGGACCATGTTACATTATTTAGATACAGGACATAAAAAGAAACATGAAGAAAATATAAAGACTATACAGTATGTAAAAGATTACTGTAAGAGAATATATTATGAAACATTATATATTCAGGAAAATTTGGATAAATGTGTAAATATAGTTAAAGGTCCAGCAAAAGTGGGAGGAAAGTGGGCTTTATTAAATAGTTGGAAAATATAGGAAATTAATATAAATATGTGAATAGCATTTATAAAGATAAAATGTTTATTATTTTTATGTTTTTAAATTGTTTAATTAGATATTATAAATTATATGTAGATGTTAAAAATTTGATAAATTTATTTATTTATTTGATTACAATGTGTGAGTATAGGATTAAAGTACAATTTAATGTAAATAATATCTGATAGATTGAGTGTATATAATTGAAAGATCATGTGATTTGTATAATTAAATATTTTGAGAAGTCTCAATGAAGATGAAAACCAATTCGATAAATATTAAAATATAGTTATCATTAGTTGCTTATTTCAGTCTTTGTTAGATTGATTATTTAATTTATATATATATTGCAATATTATGGACAAATAAATTATTTTGGATATTTGACCATTATAATTACTTTTTATATAAAAATTGCCCTATAAATTTCCATAATTTTTTATAGAGGGTGTAAAAGTAATGTTAATAATTTGTATACATGAAGCAATTAGTGATAATGAAGTAGAATAATACTTAGATAAGAGATTTTAAATGTCAGCATATTTTTCTACTTTGCATTCCTCTGCCAAGTAAGCCATTGTGACATCCATGTCTATTATATATATATATATATAATTTGTTATTACCCACAGAATTTTTCCATAGGAAACATTGGAATCAAATATTGTAGAAGATAAGACATTTTCACTATACTTATAAATAATTTTGATATTTTCTGACTTTGATTTTCTCCTACAATTGACAAGTCACACCAAAACCAATAGGCAGAAGTCACACATTTTCTCATTATATCTTTACTGCTATGTTACACATAATATTATTTAAAAACATTAAAATTTGTGTTTATATTATCAATAATAAATAAACAAACTGAAAATATTGCTTCCAAACTTCCAGACTTCTTTATAAATGTGCAATAATATATATAAATTTAAAAAAATATTTTAAAAAAAGTAATGCTAAAGTAGTAGTTTTTATTAATTCACTGCAAGACAGAGAGTTTTCTGTAGATGTTGAGAAACATTACTTAATTATAATCATATCAGTTTGTGAGACAAATTATTCCCAAATTACTTTTACTAATTATCAATATGATATACATATATATATATTAAGACTTTTTTTGGTGCAATGGTAGAATTATAGAATTTAAAGGTCAAAGTTCATAGATCACAACCTCATCTCTGCATGCATTTCATGAATGATCTTCACTCATCAGGAAATTTAAAAGTAATAAAGAATGGTGCAATGAAAATTATTGAGTTGCCAATATGGAAATAGAGATTCAAGAATTTGTTACCTTTAGCTCATATTGCAAAGCAAAGATTATTCACAAAGTGCATCATAGTGAGAAAGTACACACTGTGTTTGTAGCCTGGAGAATATCGCTAATACGATGGAATTGAGATGAAGGCTGCACTGATCAAAACTAAAAAAATTGAAAAAGTCACTAACAATACTTTATTTAAGACAATCTTTTATTATCATCTACTAATCTATATTATAATAATTTCTTTTAAAATCCACTTAAAACTTTTATTCCATCATTCCTCACTAAAATATATGAATATAACATATAAAAAAGAATTTCAAAAATGGACATTTTGTGCTAAACTTCTTATCAACATAAATGATTTGTTCTTTATAAACTCATTACTAAACTATGTACAAAGACTGTATTCTAAAAATTCAATTATTCAGTGTTTTAGGGGAAGGGGGAATCCATTATAAAACAATTTAGAAAATAAAAATGGAATTTAATTAGCCATACATTTGAAGATAATGAAATTATAAAATATGAATTGGAAAAATTGTAAGATTGTTAATTTCAAATATTTATTAATCATGGATGGGAAGTTGTGTGGAATATCTGAAGGTGTGAGGAATAGAAGATGGAATGCAACTTTCACTCATTTTTATAAGCTTTTTAAATTTTTCTCTTGCTGGTATTTTTAAGATATTGAGTCAGTGAGTCTTATCATTGGACTAACTTTTAAAGAAAATTCATTTGACAGAAGTAGATGTTGAAGCCATATCTGTTTAAGAAAATCAGTATCTTCATTGATTTAAGATGATATATTACCATAATATCTCCATACTGTTTTCTGATCTTTTCCTTCATTATATGATGGTGTTATAATAAGTACTGTTCTACTGAATAATGCCAATAAACATCACATGATCACTATTTCTTATGCTTGCTTATAACTGTTATTAAAACAGGCAAAACTCTCCATACAGTATTGCCACTCAGAGAAAACCAGAATAATCAATGGATGCCAGAAGGGTTGTGCCTAAAATCCCCATCTAGTGCCTACTCATCCAATATCCCCAGACTAGTTTCTGGCTTGTGGTCTTCATCAGTGAGGAGCCTTGAATTTGAGAGTACTGCATCTAGATCACAGAATCTAATGCAACCCTCCAGCAGCCAACCTTTATAACTACAAAACTATGAGTCTTAAATTGAAAACACTATAATATTTTCAATCCAAGCTCATTAACTAATATAGTGAGATAGTTCTGAACCTACCCTAATAGGATAGTGGTGGCTATGGTTATTAAAGAACCAAAGACACTAAAATGTATAGATACTGAACTAAGTTCAGACCTATATGACTATATAAGCTAATGTGCTTGTATTGGAAATATTATTGTATTTTCAATTTAAGACTCATAGTTTTGTAGTTGAGATAAAAGGTGGCTGCTGGAGGGTGGCATTAGATCTTAAGATCTATGCGCAGTGCTCTAAGATCCAAGGCTCCTCACTGATGAAGGCCATAAGCCAGAAAATAGTCTGGGGATATTGGACGAGTACACCCTAGATGGGGATTTTATGCACAAGTCTTCTGGCATCTATTGATTACTCTGGCTTGCACTGAGTGGCAATACTGTATGGAGAGTTTTGCCTGTTTTAATAACAGTTATAAGCAAGCATAAGAAATGGTGATTATGTGATGTTTATTGGCTTAAAACCAATCCTGCCTAAGAGGATAGTGGTGGCTATGGTTAGTAAAGAACCAAGGACCCTAAAATGTATTGGTACTGAACTGAGTTCAAACCTATATGATTATATAAGCTAATGAGATTGGATTGAAAATATTATTGTGTTTTCAGTTTAAGATTCATAGTTTTGTAGTTAAGTAGAGATAAAAGGTGGCTGCTGGAGAGTTGCATTAGATCCTAAGATATAAGTGCAGTGCTCTCGGATCCAAAGCTGCTCGCTGACAAAAGCCACAAGCCAGAAACTAGTCTGGGGATATTGGATGAGTAGGCACTAGATTTTACGCACAAGCCTTTTGGCATCCATTGATTACTCTGGCTTGTACTGAGTGGCAATACTGTATGGAGAGTTGCCTGTTCTACTGAATAATGCTGAGACTTAATTTAAAAAAAAAAACATTTGTACTTAATTAAAAGGTTGCATCATTTTCCTTTTGCAACATCATTTATATAACTTCAAATTACTGCATTTTGTAGACTTAAATAATCTTAAAATGTGAATATTTGGTAATCCCAGAATGAATCCAAAACTTTTGTTAGTTCTCTTATGTAGATATTAGACCAGAGACTTTGAAAAGATGTAAAGCAAAAAAGAAATGAAATAATATGAACTGAATATCATAAGAATTTTAAAATCATTTCTATATATATATAAAATTATCTCACAATACTTTTAGCATATTGTAATACATGGCAGAAGTTTGAAAAATTCTTTCACTTATGCCTGCTTTTCACACAATACATTT
Organism: Epiperipatus broadwayi; assembly: GCA_028023455.1. Classification (NCBI taxonomy): domain Eukaryota; kingdom Metazoa; phylum Onychophora; class Udeonychophora; order Euonychophora; family Peripatidae; genus Epiperipatus; species Epiperipatus broadwayi. The sequence goes on along the minus strand of JAQFVV010007254.1, from coordinate 69,171 downwards.
TTATATGATTTGAGGTATATAGATAAATAATATAGGTATACAAATTAAACATTTACTGATAATAAATCATAAAGAAATTTATTTTTAAACAATTCTTTGATATATATCTAATTTTATCATTTATTAAAATAAAGCAAATTTGCATACCAATGTGATGAATGTCTGTTTATTTTTATATAAAGAATTAATTAAGTCTTGGATAAAATAATGTAGAGCATACAGTATCTTTAACTTTTTTTTTAGAGTTAATTTATAATAGTCAATGCTGAGAATATCAATTGACATAAATAGATAGTATAAAATGGGAGAAGTTTTAGAGCTACTTCAGAAATTGTTGGAAATTCTGTTGAAATTCTAATCCAAAATTCATTTAATGATTTTTGGGGAAATTCAAGTTTTAAGTCCATGACAGCTTAATGTCTCTGGAAGATGACTAATATTTTTTTATTTCAATTGGATATGATTTATAAATACAACATAATGTTTTTAAACCAAAATTTGAAGAGAAATATAGTCTTTTTGAAACTGTCTTGAGGTACTTTAGATAATCAATTTTAATTCCTTCAATTAAATCTTTGGGAAGGTTATTTTCAATTTTAAAATTATTTATAGCTACAAACATTTCTAAAGAACCATTTTCCATCCTATTCTAACATATGTTAACTTTTTTAGCAAAATCTTCAATTTTTATTTTTTGATATAAATACCTGTATTGACAATTTTTTTCCTTAAAGTGACATATTTAAAATAAAGAGCTTTTTAAAAATATAAGCCAAACTTAAAAAAATAGCAAAATCGTATTTCTGCTCAGTACTTCATCTTTCAATTTTAGTAATCTATTTAAACTTCCTCCTTTTTTCAGACACTTATTTCTGCATGTAGTAAAAAGCTTTTGTAATTGGAAACCATTTCTTTGCAAGGTTTGAAAATAAATGACTATTAGTCATTTATTTTCAAATCTTTGCAGAGTGGCATTTATTAAAGTTATAATGATTTTGATAGTATTTGAAAGCACAAATTCTAATGATATTTTTGTTTACAACTGTCTCCCAAAAGATCATTTAGTGAGTAAAAGTGATATGTTTATAGCCACCAGTTTTAAATTGTTGATACAAATCCAACATTTTTACCCATGACTGTCCAACACTATCTGAACAGATTCTAATGCAACATTTCCAACGAAAAACTTCAATTCATAAAAAATATACTAGCTTTAAGATATATATCTCCCCATTTATATACTCCTCCAAAAATGACAAAACAATTATTCACATATGTTTCTTTCAGAGACATAACTTAATTACAATTTGGTACATTAGAAATATCAGTTATTTCATCTAATTGAATTGCAAACTTTGAGATGACCTTAAATCTAATAATAAACTTCTGGAATTATTTCTAATTTCAAAAATTCTTTTGGAAACGTACACTTTTTCCCACAAACTATTTTTCACATTTTAATAATAGCAAGTAATAAACAATCTCCTATCATAAGAAGCTTTTTAGGTTTTGCAATTAAATGCATTTTGTTAAAATGCAAATAAATACATTCATTGACAATAACAATTTTTTTCAAAACATTGTTTTTCTTTATTTGAAGATTTTAAAAGTCATTCAAAATATTTCTTGGTTCATTGCAGTATGCTATATGCTTGGTATTAATACATCACTTTTAATTGTTTTCATGTTGTCAGCAACCAAAACCTCATTACAAATTAAGCAAAGAAGTTTTTCCACACCATCATGATTATTAGAAATAAATTCAGATGTAATATAGGGGTTTGAACACAGACTTCCAAGCTCCCTTAGACTATCCATTCTATCTCATATAATTGATACACACGACCATATACATGTAAAAAAAAAAATTCCAATATACATATTTTGTGCTGAATCAGCATTCATCAGTTGGTCCAGATCATCACACCCCCCCACATATATATATATAATCAGTGCTTGTTTTATATTAAGATGGAAAATCTTCAAACTTTAATGGACAGGCTCTTCAGCCATCCATACCATTGAAAATTGCATCACGGATTGTCCAAATCATTTGTTGATACCAATATTATTGTCATATCCATGTTGACTTTAAGACAATCCCTCGTATAAAGAGCCTTGTCCATTTAAATACACAGAATAGGGATAAACATAATATAAGATTAATCTATAATATTTGAATATTCATACTGCAAAAATGATCAATCATATTTTTTATCTTGCAATGTCTACACACTTTCATAGTAAAGATTTGGCCCATTAAACATCACATGATCACCATTTCTTATGCTTGTTTATAACTGTTGTTAAAATAGGCAAAACTCACTATACATATTGCCACACACAGCAAGCAAAAGTAATCAATGGATGCCAGACAGCATGTGCATAAAATCCTCACCTAAGCTAATGAGCTTGGATTGAAAATATTAAGGGGTTTTCAATTTAAGACTCATAGTTTTGTAGTTAAGTAGAGATAAAAGATGGCTGCTGGAGGATTGCATTAGATCCTAAGATCTAGATGCAGTGCTCTCAGATCTAAGGCTCCTCACTGATGAAGGCCAAATGCCAAAAACTAGTCTGGGAATATTGGATGAGTAGGCCCTAGATGGAGATTTTATGCACATGCCTTCTGGAATTCATTGATTACTTTTACTTGCTGTGTGTGGCAATACGTATAGTGAGTTTTGCCTGTTTTAATTTGGCCAATTGTTATCAGTATTTTTATTTCTTCTGTTTAAATTCAGCCATCTGTACACAATCAAAAAATATTTTTATTCTACAATATTAAAAATAATTTCACAAATAAATAATAGTTTTGGTTTGTTAAATACTATTAAAAAATTTTCCTCATAATTTATCATAATTAAATATTATGTGTAATTTTTAAAAATAAATGTTCTAACACAATATAATCTAAAGATATACTAAATTGATACTTATATGCCGAGAAATGTTAGCAAAAAAATACTAAAAGGCTTTATTTTTTGTAACTAAATTATTAACCTTCTGTAACAACAGAACATTTTGTGTAGACAGTAAAAAATACTGCAACTCATAATATACAATAGTCTTAAATCTAAGCCAAGATGTTTCTGGCATTGATGTTGCATAGCGTAAACACATGTTGTATATTCAGAACCAAGACTGCAATAAAGGTCATGTGATGCAACATAGATAAATGCTGCCAGAAAGACCATCAATTCATCACACATTTGATTTTTAATTAATTTTTGTTCATTGTGTGTTCAGAAACTTTTTACCATTGCTAATTTTTTGCAATGTCCCACATTCACTTCCTTATCTCCATATGGGGTTGCAACCCTATTTCAGAATTTAGTAAATGGAAATTGTTTTGTCTAATGAAATGTGCATGTGTAATAAACAGGCATTTATAAATGTTAATTTTTTTAAAATTAAATATTAAAACTTAATTATTCGATCATCTATTTTTTATAGTTCCAATTATTTAATTTTTGAATACTCAAAAAAGGTAACCAACACTTGACATACTTGGGTAAATGATGATGCCTGTTAGCATAATATAATTGGAGTGCTAATTTGGAGGTGCAGAAAAATATATGCTATTAAGTATTACTCAATTTTGAAGACAAAAGATAGAAACATATTTTGCTAACAATTAGATATTGTTATAATTCTTATACTTAAAAAGTAGAAACCAGTATAAAATGAGACAAGATATGGGAACTGCTGATGCAATCCTTTGTAATGTAATGAGAAATAGGTTATTAGAATTAAACATCAAACTAAATTTTGATAATCTTGAAAAATACACTTAACATGGTACTTTATAATTCAGGTGGAAGTAATCCAGATAGAATTCTGTTTTTGGGTGATAAAGAATTTTTATATAATTGTAAAAATATACAATATGGTAATGGCACATTTGACAGGGTTCCACATATGTTTTATCAACTGCATATATGTCATCTTAAAGTGAGTAACTTAATAATCATCATAATTTTACATTTTGTTACAAAAAAGAATTTGGTTTTACATAGTAGAATGCTTAAAATCCATGAAGCTTTTGATTCCTAATCTACTATATAAAAGGAAAATAGTATTGTTTCCAATTTTATCAAAATCTCAGCAGGAAAATATAACTATATTGAAGACCAATATAAAAGTAATGTTGATGCAAAACTTAAATTGAAGTTTTTGGCTGCATTTATTTTTGTTCTAGTCTTTGATATGATAAATGTTTTTAATCAACTCAGATTTCCAGATAATGATGTTTATGAAGAATTATTTACATAATGTTTTTCTGCATATATTTAGAGTACAATATGTTGACATCCTCCAATTTTCAATAATCTTAAGGAATCATTATGATAAAATTATTGAACAATCACCTGCTAAGAAAAATTTCAATGCTTTGAATTCTTCATTTTACTGCAGTCATCTTCGTATCTATTTTCTATTTAATGGGCTATAGAGAAACTTGGCTTATGATAGACCGTCACTTTCTGACTCACAGGTGACTCATACTGAAATAAAGAAGAGAAAATATATAAACTTTCACCATAGTGTAGCTACTGATGTATAGGATATGAATAGATGGAAGATAAGTTGAGGTATCTATGGAAATTACCTATTTACAATACCAATTTATAATTTTATTTTTCTGCTATAGCTTTGCACTACAAATGTATAAGCCTAGTATGACTAATAATGAGGCAGTTGAACATTTTTATTGCTTAAATATTTTCTGAACAGAATTACATTGATATACTACAATAGATTTTTTAATTTCATTTTTATTTAAAAAGTATCAAAAGTCAAAATTCATGTGAAAATAGTATTAAATACCAATTAAAATTTAGTTTCATATTGTGGCTAATGTGTTATGTATCTTCTTTATCAATTCTTTATCAATCAGCAAACAGACATATGAGCTTCACCTTATGCACATAGCAAAATGCTGTATTTGACACATGTGATACATATTATTTTTTCTTGTTTTTAATGTAAAATTTATAAAACAAACAAATAAACAAACAAACAAAAAATAGTAGTTAGAAGGTGGAGAAGATTGAAGCTTGTCCATTAAAGATTGAAGATTTGCTATTTTAATATAAACTGAGTACTGATTTTATATATATATATATATATGGATATATGGTAGATGATCTGGACCAAGTGATGAGTGCTGGTTCAGCATGAAATATGTATGTGATCATGTGTATCAGTTATATAAGATGGAGTGGATAGCTGAAGAGAGATTGAAAGTCTGTATTCTTACAGCTAATTATCTCATAAATTATTAAATCTAAAAGCCAGAATTCATTTTGACAAATAAATATTTGATAGCTATTTATTGATTTTTTAAAAAAATATTAGCTTTTATAATTAAATATGTTAATAGAAAAAAATAAAACCAATCTAAAATAATGGGCTGCAGCTATTATTAATTTAAAATAAATTGTATTTTAGAATAACATGCATTTGTCCATGTGAGAATTTTTCTTTATGGGTATTTTTGCACATAGGTGTTGTTTTTGTAAACATTCATGATTGTCAACTTTATTTAGTTGGCAACTTATGAGGTGAGGTTTTTACAAGTAAATTTTTTTCAGAAAACAAAAATAAATGATTGCTACAAAAACATTTTTATATTACAATATTAAAATAAATTATATTGTTAAATCATAGAAATATTTTAAAAGATTTTAAATATAAAATCACACCTTCCTTCAGACAAAGAATTGAACATGCATGCACATGGTGTTAATAAGTTTAAACAATAAAAGTGACAAGTCTGAAATACAAACGTTAGGGTTAGGGTTCTCTTTTAATAAATTTTTATTCAAATTTTTATTATCATCATTTTTAAACTAAATCACATATCCCAAATAAAGCATTCCATTCTCTTATTTTTAAACTTCATGAATATAACACCTGTTTTTAAAATCAAAAACGACCATTCATAAAAGTTTATATCTGCATTATATTTTATAATCACTTAATTTAGACATTTGTCTTTACCTGGGCAAACATGAGTAAATATCATCAATTAAATAAGTCACCAGGTTAACTTTTATTTGCTATTGCTTCAACAATAGGATTTATGGTAATTCAATTTTCTTATTTATTCTCAACTATTTTATTCGAGTTTTGTTTAATACAATTTTTACATTTTAACAGTATCTTTGGGATTTAGAATGAGTCCATTATTAAAAGAATTATTATATTCACAATGTATAAATAAAAAGTAACATTCTTTTAAAATAAATAGTCCACTGCAGGGACAAGACCTCTAACATTATGCACATTAGCAGGCTTGTCAGATGCTGGATGGAGAAGATCTGGGTAATTTTTCATCCCATTTTGCTATTTAGCTGAGAAAAACTACATACTAATTTATTGACCAATGTTTAATGATTAGCTGGGTTGACTATGGATTAATTATTTGAGAAATCCTAGGCTCCTAAAAAGAATTGAACACAGATTATAAGTCTGGGAGGAAGATATGCTTTTTTGTGAGGCCCTTCTTGATTAGATTAATACATACTGCATGGGAAAAAATATATTTAAAAATTACAAAGTATAAACATTAAGAAATTACCTTAAATCCCACCATTTTTTATTCCATTCTTTTTCTTTATAATTTCCATTAAAAACATTCCACCTCCACTGATCCATTAAATAACCAAAAGGTAGAAATGCAATTTTGTCTAGTGCTATACTGAATAGATAATTTATATCTCCCTCTAAAACAAAATCAAAAAGACAATATAAATTTATCTATTAAAGATTTTGAATATCTATAACTAATCAAATCTTTTAGATTTGTAACACACTCATTCAGAGCTTGCTATAAATCTCAAACTGTTGATCAGGATACAATTTTCTAGATCAATCTCTTTCACTATACATTCATGCATTTCATGGGAATTTCTCATTTGTCAGGTGAATGTTCATTATTCATGACTGTTTTTTGAAAACAAACTATAAAAATTCTTAATTCATAAATAATGAGAACAAATTTTCAAATAAATAATATTAATAAGGAATGAATCCTAAGGAAATATTATCTAAGTTTATGTTCCAATATATATATAATTTATTTTTTGTGAGGCCCTTCATAATTAAAATAATAAATAATGCATGAAAAAAAAAGTATATTTAAAAATTACAAAGTATAAATATATATATATAACTATAACTATTAAATGTTTGTATTTTTAAACAATATAATAATTCAAACAAATCTATTTACTTGAATTATATATATATATTTAATATACATTATATATATATTTAATCAAAATAATTTTTCATAATTATTATTTCTATTTCTAGAATGTTCATTATTGTTATCCAGTTGATGACCAGTGTGACCTGGTCAAAATGTTGGTTTATATATATATAAAAGACATATTTTGCGGTTCATCCGTGTTAAAATATTTTAAATATTGGTATATTGACGATGAGTGTTGTTTAACTGCATTAGCATGCTCATCTCTTCTAAAACTGATGCGATGATTACTCATATCTATGTAAGAAGCCTTACACTCATCATCATCAGCACTCTCACTCCATACTATGGTTTCAGGTCATAAAATTAATTTTTCTAGTACCAGGATCATATCCAGATGTGATAATCTATACCAGTGCAAAATTAGAGAAGTCATTGAGATACTTAAAAGGCCAGATTGTATCAATAAGCGAGATGATACAAGCAAACTTCATCCTATTTGGAAAGATTTTTTTAAAAAACATTCTTAATTTAACATTTTTGCTATTGGTGGAACTTTGACGTTTTTTTCAAATCAGTGATTGTAGCGCCTCTACCACCGTCTTTCTGCTTTTTATCACTTTGTGGATGACTTGTGTTACCAAGTCGAAATGTCAGTATACCAATATTTAAAATATTTTAACACGGATGAACCCGCAAAATATGTCTTTTATATATGCAACCCGTGAAAACCTTCGTATCAACATATATATATAAATTATACCCGGATATACCCAGATAACTTTTTATTTACATCTGTAGCCTGTGAAAATCTTTGATTTAATATATATACACTGCACTATATTTAGATCTATATGTTTAAAGTTTTTTTTAATTTATATAAAATATAAAAATAAACAAAATATGCACATCAAATAAATTAGACTTTAAATATTCATTTACTTCTGACTAACATAATAAAAAAATTGTTAATAAAAAGAAAACTCTTCATAGTATTTCAATATTAAAGTGATTGGATTAAACTTTTCTTTGTTTTTCAGTTCTATCATTTTAAAAACAAATATCAGTCAAACAGGACCATTATAATTTAATAAAGATTAATTATATATTTTTTAAAAATCAAATTCCTTCATAGGATATTAATTGATTTTTGTTAAAACAAATATATTTATAAAAAACACAAGTTACTTTATTTTTGTTTGTTTAAAATTTGTACTTTAAATTATAGGAAAACAATATGCAGTAAATATATTATTTGCAAACACTATAAAATTTCAACACAAAATTTAATATTGAAAGATATTTGCAAGTTATACAATTTAAGTTTCAAAAAAACATTGAGTAGCAGCAGATGACATTGTTGATATTGTATAGAAAATAAATTTTAGAGAAAGTCAACTTATGTTATATTGGTTACAAAATCATTTATCCAATTGACCATACTAAATTATTGAATGTTATCAGAAAAATGGATCATGATCTTCAACATACAACTAGAAATTGTAGTCAAAGGAGGCTATGGTAAAACAAATTGATTATATATTAATATAAAAAATAGAATTTTTTTTTCATATGTCATATGTGTTAACCGGGAAGTGAACCTGGGCCAATTGCTTGGAAGGCAGCTATGCTAACCACTAGGCCACCAACGCTTGACATTATTGAATTTATCTACTTTTTATTTATTCAATCTATATATTTAAAATATAATGAAAAAAAGACAGATTGGAAGAGAGCAAATGTGGATTTAATATTGGTGAACAAAACATCAACAACCCTAGCCCAAAGCAAAGAAGATCTGAAATATCTTATTAACAAAATTAAATAATAGAGTAAAAAGATGGAATTATGGCTAAATATAAAATTTATGATAACAGTAAATAATCATATTGTTGATATTGAATGCATATAAATCATTGACAATTGTGTTTTTTCAGATCAGCTACCACAAACAAAAATTCATTGGTTGAGAAATGTATTACTACTATAAAGAATAGAAAAGGACTTTTAGATATAAGAACATATATTGGATATTGGAACAAAGTTCAGAGAGTATAGTAGATATCATGGAAAGTGATTTAAGTGAATTTTCAAAAATAACTGAGTATTGAATCAGATTAGACAAAATTTTTACTTGATGCAACACCTAAGTGAAGTTTTCAAGTTGTGGTCATATTATAATGTATTTATTTATATCAAAAGTGTATAATGTTTAGAAAGATTGAAGTTAATCAAAATACTTCTTCTATATATTATAAATATTGCCATTATTATATGATATAAAGTCAATTATAGATTTAATAAGCTTATGATATCATTTTTACAGTCCACATACTATTTTCAGTGTGTTAAAGAAAGTCTAAATGATGAGATCACCAAATAAGTAAATCATTGCTGTTTTAATCAACCTGTTATTTTAAGCCTTTGCTTTGATTGTTGAACTTTTGCCTTAAATCACTATACTGCTTATGAATCTCTATACTCGGCATTTAACGAAACAAAAATGCCATATATTTCATGTTAATAAAGTTACTAAAAATGACTATTCTCATAAAAACAGAGAGAATTCTACTTTTCAGCGACTACAAAAATAGACATAATTGTATCCACAACTCATTCATTCAATAAAAAATCCCATTTCTTAGAAACATAATAAACTTGAAAATCACATTTGCAATTTTACTGTTTGGTAGTTCTGCTTTTCAATCCCTGATATTTGTATAATTGATTTAGGAAAGTAGTTGTTATTTTTTGTTCCTCTCATTTAAGTCTGTGCATCTTCAGAAAATTTTAAAAACTACTTAGTACAATTTTGTTTTAGAATTTTTGAAAACTGAAGATGTTAACAGCTTGTGTTTTTCTAAATTTGAATCATAACATACTGAAACAGTCAGCTTGTACAATCACACTGTTTCACCTACTATATACTATAGTAGTATTCTGTTATATATAAACACCACCAAATTCTCATATGTCTTATTAATGTTACTAATCATGTATGTTACTAATCATGTATGTGTGCATATATCTATATATAGAGAGAAAATTGTATTGATATTTATAAATCTCTAAAATACGCATATATATATATTAAATAATAAATAAATGAAAAACGAGTTGTATGTGTAACTTTAGACTACATATATGCTAGAAAATTAATGTTAATAGGATTTAAAACATTAAGATTTCTTTATTTTTAAATATTTATTAAGTTAGTTACATTTGAAATTTCATAATTCTGCATATATTAGTAAATTAAAATGGTCGAGTTACATATATAACAAAATGTTTTTCACCAATGTTAGATTTGTTTTCTAGCCTAAGTGGCGCCAGAAAAGTTAATCTTTCCCGATATAAGATTGACCAAATTTATATTTAGAATTAAAATTGAAATTAAAATAAAAGATTGAATAAATTACAGCATGTCACTCAGGTTTTTTTGACCTAATTAAAAGTTGACACAGCAGACTTCCGCGATTGCTTGAAATAAGCAAACAAGCTAAGAAAACTTATCTAAGAAAATAATATAATGAAAGAGAGAGGGGGTAGCGGTATATAATCTACAGTAGCCATTTTAGAAGGCATTCAGCACTGACATTCAGATTTGTAACTTTAATAAAGTATTGAAGAGATTTAATAATTAGCATGTTGGGATAATAGGCTCAAAATCTTGTCTTTCCGCCCGATGAGAAGCTATCTTAGGCCAAAGAAGATGGAGAAACAACCGTAACCACCTAAAGATGTCCTAAAGACCAAAGGATAACCAGACAGCAGAGAAGAAAAAATTATGGTAATCATTCCTTCAAATATTACATCTTCAGTTAAACTCCTATCTAAAATGCTAGAAAATTTTAAAGCAATGATCATAATAATTGTAAAAATAATGTAACTAAACTTGTTCTAAATGTATTTTTATTTTCCTTAATTTCATTCAAAATCTTGCCTGAATTATGTAATAAGTTTTCCTGAATTATTTCTCAGTTTGCCTAAATTATTTCCGAAATTTTCTAAATTATTTCTCAGTTGGCCTGAATTGTTTCCTAAGTTTTACTAAATTAATTTCATAAGTTTTCTAAATTTATTTTCCAAGTAGTTCCAAAATTAATTTGTTTCCCTACCTATATTTTGAGTTGCATATTAATTTGATAAAAACATTTAATTTATTAAGTCAAATATCTTATGTCTTGGTTTACTTATGTCTGATTGATTTAGTTTTACGTAATTAATTTAAGTGTCTAAAATCATTCATATTCAATGTTTAGTAACTTTTGTTAAATAATCTATTATAGAGTAATAATCAAAATTCCCAATTGTTATATATAATTTAACGATAATGTTTGCGTTCGTTAATTATAAACAACTTATAGCTTATAAACTAAATCAGTCAAATATCAAATAGCATTACTGAATTGTTTTAAGATATGCTAAAATTAAATTTCAGATTTCACTTGCGTGAAATCTTATATATATATATATATTGCATTTCCTAAATCTATGCCTAATCTTATTACTTATTTTGTTGTTTATGCTATATGTTTCCAAGATGGGTTTTATTCGTAATTAAGTCATTACTGAGAAATAAATCTAGAGTCTCACCTATATATGTGTAATATTGCGTAGATTAACGCACAAACTAAAGACCCCGTTTTGAAATGAATAAAATCTTTTGATTGAGATATAACTATAAATTTATCAGTCAGATTTGTTTAAAAATATATTTAAGTAATATTTAGTTGGATGATAAAATGCAGCATAAATCTGTAATTTTATATTGTAATTTCCCCTTACTATGCTGTAGCCTCCTTAAATCAATAAAAGCCTATATAGATAGCCTTATAACTGGATTCATAAACTTTCTTTAATAGTATAATTAAAAATACTACTATATGAACTGATACTGAGTAGTTTCATGAAGGAAACTAGAATTAGCATCTTAATTTTTAGTAGATGATTATGTTGTCAGTGGTGCATATATGTCCTTTTGAAACGCTATGGCATAGTTCACTTATTGCTGTATTTCTTTACTGGGCATACGTGTTAGGGCTACACCAGTACATTTAGTTCGAGCAATTATCTTCCTCAGATGGTGATTGGTACGTGACAACCCATTCTGCATCATTAATAATGGAGCATGAGACTCACACAGAGCATAAGACTCCCACATAAAATAAATTGCTTGATCAGTCAGACTAAAAAGGCCTCCTCTATCACAGCAATGAGATCGGTTGAAGGGAACCGTTACTTGGTAAAAATCCCATGAAAAAGGTACATATATGAGACACAGGGACCCAGAGTTATAAGTTTTATATACGCAAAGGTATCTGAATTCTGGCTACCCATAATCAGTTCATCCCGCCCTTATTATTATTATTTCAGCGTTGATCTGAATTCGAATCCAGATTAATAGGTAAATTATCTATATAGAGAATACATTAGTTATTCATGCTTATTTTAAATACTATGTTCTTTATATTTCATTATTATCACTCCCACTAATAATTAGAGCAGATCTATACTCAACTAAATAGCATAAACTGGGCATAGATAATCATGAGCAAATTCATTCGGTTATAAAATAATTAAAGCTCATGAAAATGTAAGTCTAAGTGTATTATAATTTCATCAACTGCGAGTGATAAATTAACATATATATATATCTAAATAAAATAATTTGTAACTTAGAAGTCATAATCACCTGTGTGTGATTTAATGCTATATATAAACTGGAAGTGCATACTTTGTAATTTGAATTGTAACCTAAAGTTCATAATCACCTGTGAGTGATTTTATCTATATACTATATATGTAAACCAAATATGTACAGCTCAGCCATATAAAATTATTTCTAAAACTCATCACTTGCTGTGAATCCAATTGTAATGTAAACATCCCTTAACCACCTGTGTGTGAGTGCAACCAGTTAATCACTATAACATTGTTTATTTATTATTTCAAACTTAACTTTTATTAAAATGAATTTAAACTTAAATTGGATGTACGTCTTAATCTTGTTCACTGACTCATAATTATTTATCATTTAGTAATTAATTTTAATTTCATTGTTTAATAATGCTATGCTAGCCACATGATACATATATACTAAATAGAATGCCAACTGCTTCCCAGTCTTTTGTTCTACTGTTGTGCTATTTCCGGCACGTGAAGAAGGCAAATACTGCTGCGGCCTCAACTGTGTCATCCGCAAGGTAGTAAATCTCTGAGCAATGGTAGAGGAACTAGGGTTGGGCCAGAGTTGTGGCTTCCACAACCGTAAAACTGGTCGGCCTTAGGATGATTTATCAGAGTTCTAGATTTTGTTACACTAATGTACATATTTGACCGTTACAATACTTTACATGCAATATAATGCAAAATGGCTTCTTAAATGAAATCAGAAATTTCTATGCATAGATTATATAGTTAGAAAACCTATTAGTCAAGATAATCATTCCTGCACTCCAAAATTTTTACATACTATAATAAAATCATCTACTTCATACTTCTTATTATCCTTTTTTTCAGTTCATGTCCACTTCTTTTTTTCCATCTATTCTATTTTAATGAAAGCTGTTTTATTACTTCTATTGTATTCACCCAATTTCATTATAAAGATTTAAACAAAAAAATTATAAAACTTCTACCTCCTTCATTCTCTTTATTTCTTCACAACACTTTATATTTCCAAAGTAATGGTTTAATATTCATTCATTTTCATACAAACTATATCTATAATCAAATTCTTAGTTCATTTTTACCGTTTTCCTTGTATCAAATAACAATAATCCTCCTTTAATGTTTTACATATTTTTTATATTTTATATAATTTTTATTCCTATATAACTCCTAATTATTTTCTATTCATATTCATGTTTCAAAATTCTGCTTCTTCTCTAATCAACTTATTTATCCTCTTTTCTCATTTTCATAATTATATATCTGCAATACTTTCTGTATTTATTTGTTCCATTTCTTTTAAAAATACATGAAAATAAATTATCTATCTATCAAGACACTAGTTGGAGATCACTTCACCCTGTGTTGATTCTATTACGTACAATAGTTTTGCAATACATATTTTATGTTAGTCACAATAAAATCCAAGTCTGTTATACCTTTATATGAATGCTTCCAAATCTAGTCTTCTTTGGATTTTTTAAAAAAAATAATTATAATTGTTCAGCTTTTTTTTTAGAAAAATTTATGTTCCTTTTTGTTTCCTCTCTATACATTCATTTTCAATTATTTTTTCAATTTTAATATTAAAATCTCCAATACTAATTTTCAAATGTGATTTCATTTATTCAATACCATTCTGTATGGAAAATTTTCCACTTCTTTTGTAAATTTTTAAGTATGATTTTAAATTATCTATATTTGGTATCTTTTAGCATTTTGTATAATCAATTTCGTTTAAACTATCTGACTTATTATCAATCTCCACAATGTTATTCTTTCATATTTTTGATATTTATGCATTTATAAAAATGATCATTTTTCAAATCAATTGTTACATCATTCTTCTAACTTTACAATATCAATGACTTCTTTGATAATGACTTTACAAACTTTTAAAAAATCTACACTATAATATATTTCATAGTATATAAATGAATATAATATATTATTCTCAAGAAAAGCCAATTAATGTCCTACATGAAAAATATTAGACTCTGAAAATCAGAAAATACCATGACTTGCTTTTTCTTAGCTCTGAACTCAGAGATAATAATCAATAAATTTATCACTCTGGTCCCTTCCCTAAAGATTGGAAAATACGTCATCTATAGTTGTTTAATATATAAACATTTAGTCTAGAATATCAACTGCAACAATTTACATAATGTTGACTATAAATTTTCTCAGTATGGAATCAAAAGGTATTTTTCAATTAATTTCTAAAACTTCTTTGGACATTAGCATAGATGCACACACACATATTAACCGAATACTTAAAATAGTGAAATTTGTAATATGTTAAAAATTAATAAATAATATGAAGAGCTGGTGTTTTCTGCCATCTCATGTATATACACATACCAATGTTTTATTTTATTAAAATCACATACCTGTTATATTATTTTAAAATAATTTTTGAAACATTTTTTTTTATATTATTTATTTCTAAGAAATCAGAATTCCTTCATTAAAATATGTTAAGTGTTGTTAGCCAAGAGGTCAGCGCAGCTGCTTTGCAAGCAAGCAGTTGGTTGCAGACGGTTGTTATAGTTTCGCCTGCTGGCGGATGCTATGACATGAAAAAAAAAATTATTTAAATTCTTTGAATCTTAAGTTAATATAGATCTTGAGATTTCTGTTTACTAAAAGTTTTTTTTTTTTGTTTAGATTGTAATTCTTAGAAAGGCAAGAGTTGGGGGAATAAAAAAGAACAGATTTTAACAATTAACTCTATTGTTAAAACTTCAGGCATTAAAAATTATTTGGAATCTATTATGCTAATTTTTCCACTAATTAAAAAAAAGGAGATGACTAAAAAAGGACAAAAATTAGAACTGTAAAAATTTCTAAAAATAAAATAATAGGTATGAATTTGGTTGTGAAAGTAAAAAAGGATAAATTATGGAGTTTCCTTTGTTTGACTACTTGGCACTTAACTAGACATTTGACCTGGCTTGTACTTGTACTCATATATATATAAAGCATCGTGAAGAGAAATTAAAATATAATATTAACAGTGCCTAGAAAATATTTTCCAGCTAAGTGACATCAGAACTTTTCCCTCAGGGAATTATGTCTCATATCACCGCCTGAATCTACCCATGTGAATGTCAACCAAGTGAAGAAAAGATTTGCAGAGCTAGCTGAGGAAATCAAAAGAAAAACAATGGAACAAATAGAGGATTCATGCCAGCCATCACAAGAAAACTAATATAAGAATTTTGACCATCTGGAGAAAGTTGTCCCACTGATCAATCGGGATAATTATGAACTATAAATAACTTTTTATTTAATTTTGGTGTAATAGAGTAATAGACTCCATTAACTTAAGTGTAAAAAAAGTTTCAACAGTAGAGAGGGTTTTTATGAGGAATTATTAATTTTATATAATTTTGTATTGAGTAACAAGAGGGATATGCTTTTATGCTACTAATTTTTATTAATCAAAATTTTGTTATATTCAAAAAATGTGTACAAGAATGAATGTTAACTGCTCAATCTAAAAAGTAAAAACAGATACAGGGAAGGGGGAGGGGTAAAAGTCAATAAATAATGTTGACAATAAGTAAACACAGGAACCTTATGTCAGAATCTGTTTTGAAAAAGAAATGCTCGATGGCTGCAAGCAAACAGTGGACACTTGTGCCATCTCATAAGAGTTGAATTCATTATTTAACATTAAAAGGAGAGGGCTTGAGTGCTACACTACTGCACACTTTTATAGTAAGCCTTCTAGAGTTTCACACCTATGAAAAAATGTTCATCACCCATTCAATCAGGATTGATAATGGCTTCAACTACCCTTTGCATTCTCTTATTTACCAAACAGTGAATAGTTATATTTTTGGAATTTTATTTAGAGATTTTTATTTCTATATACATTTTATTTGTTATTTTAAATATTTTATGCAATATTATGAATGTGATTTCTCCTTATACAAAGTCAGGAATCTCTCAGGCACTATGCCCAGAGAAACCTGTTAGCCACTTTAACTTCCCTTTCCATTCCCTGCCCTAAGTTATTCCCATATTCTTCTCCATCCTGCTCCATACCCATTTCCACAACATAACCTTTGACAACTCTATGGCCTTTATATCTAAATCCCCCTTATTTTTTCCCAAATCCAGCATAAAAACCCAATAATCCCACTTTCTGTATAATCACATTGTTTATATTTATTCTTCCACAATTTCATTATTTGTACCTTTTCTGCTTTCAGGCATTTACATTCAATTAACAGATGCCTAATATTTTCTAAGCCTTCCTTACACAACTTGCAGATTAAATCACTCACAATTTTCCATTTATGTGTATATTTATTTGTTGCTAAAGATCTTATTCGAGCCTTAAACAATAAACTACTTTTCTTGCTATTATCATAAATTAACTCGTACCCAATGTTCCATTTATATATATATTTAAACTCTTTTCACTCTCCATACTCATTCTCTATCTCTTCAACTCCCTATTCTTTATTAATGCATCTATTCTTCTATCCCATTTCTTGCCACTATAACACTCAACAATTCTCCAACCCAATCATCCCACTTTTTATATAAGTATTCTGACAAACTTTTTATCTAAATCTTCTGCATATCATACTGTGTTTCTTACCCATCTTGTTGCCTAGCCTTTACTCATATCCCAATTAAATACTATTTTGGTTATTCTTTTATTATCCATAAACTGCAATCTACTGATCATTTTTATTTTTATTTTTGCATTTCTCATATAAAAAATTGACCATCCCATTTCTCCTTGAATTGCCTCCTTTGCTGTCCACACATCTGTATCTAATGCATGTCTTTGTACTTCTCTTTGACTTTTTCTAAGTAATCTAACACTCTTTACTAACACATAATGCATCATTACCATATATTAAACCTGCTACTGCCACTTCCTTCCATACAATTCTAGCTACATCATATTTATTATATAAAAACATTGTTAATTTCTCCCATTCATCCAAGAAATTTCTCTGATTACTTAAGACAATTCTATTCACCACATGTAACTTTATATCCCCTAATAAAAATTCTTTGTCTTAATTTTCCCCAATATTAATCATTACTTTTGATTTTTCATCATTAAATTTAATCTCCATATCTTTACCCACCCTTGCGCATGTTCTCAGCATAACTTCCATATCTTCCCTTCTTTCTGTGCACAAGAAAACATTATCTGTAAATCAAAAGCCCAATAATGTATATACTCCCTTGCCATCTATTAATGGTATCTCTACCCCTCTTCCTAATCTTTCTATAGCTCTCTCCATTTCTCTCAAATATAATAAAAACAAAATAGGGCATCCTTGCCTTAGTCCCACTCCATTTTTAACTTTAACTGATACTATATTCCCTAAATGATATGTATAGTAATTATTTTCATATAATCTCTTAATAATATCCATTAAAGTTCCATCCATTCATAAATTTACTAAACTTATCCATAATCTATTTCTATTTACTCTATCATATATCTTCTCTATACCTATAAAAACCATATATAACTGTCTACCTGTATTTCTACTCATATCTATAAGTTGTATAACTACAGTAAACTATCTCCTATACACATTGCAAAGCTCTCCATATAGTCATGCCACCCAGTGCAAAACAGATTAATTAATGGATGCAAGAAGGTTTGAGCATAAAATCCCTATCTAGAGCCTACTTATCCTAGTTTGTGACCTTCATCAGTGAGGAATCATGGATCTGAGAGCACTGCACCTAGATTGTAGGATCTAATTCAACTAGATAGAGATTTTACACACAAAGTTCTTGCATCCATTAATTACTCTGACTTGCACTGGATGGTATTACAGTATGGAGAGTTTTGTTTTTGTTTTAATAGCTTGTGTAACCATAGGAAATAGTGATCATGTAATATTTTAAAAAGAAAACTATTTTCATCGCTAAATATAATATCTTTTGATTTTATTTGATATGCATTAACCACCCTAAATTCAAAAATAAATGGGATATTTTATTTTTTATCAATTAATTCTTTTTTAATCATTGTAAGTATTACATGATTTGGAATTTTATGTGTATACATATGTGTACATAATTAAATAAATTTAAAATTATAAATTTAACTCACAATCATAAATTAAATATGTATTTATGTAAAATTAATATTTTAAAAATAATTAAAAGCAAACAAAACTATTAATCTTTTTTGTTTCTTTCTGAGTCAATGTTGTTTTTAACTAACTTTAAAGAATTTCTTTTTTTTTTTCAAATGTGAATAATCATCTATTTTTCAAAGAGTTTTAATATATATATTAATATTTTTTTAAAAAAAATAGTTATCTTTAAATATACATTTTATTTGAGCAACTTTATTAATAAATTCATAGTTATAAAGTTGGAAACATGGAATATGATAAATATAATATATTAATTTAATTTTGAAAAAATGATAATATATTAATAATGTGAAAATTTATAACTATATTCTATTATTTGAATACAAGTATAATGTATATACTAAACTTTAGATGTAATTAGAGGGGATTTGAATACAAATTTTCAAACTCCCTTCTGCTATCCACTCCATATCTTATATAACATATACACATGACCGGATACATGTAAAAAAAAAAGATCTCCAATATATATGTTTCTTGCTGAACCAGCATCCATCAGTTAGTCCAGATCATCATCTCCCATACTTATATATAATCAGTGCTCAGTCTACATTAAGATAGCAAATCTTCAAACTTTAATGGACATGCTTCAATGTTCTCCACTCTGCTACTCTTCAGCCATACATGTTATTGAAAATCTGATGATGGAATGCTCAAAGTCACTGGCGATACCAATATTGTTGTAATACCGATATTGACTTTAAGTCATTCTGATGAGTGCTGGTAAAGTATAAAATGCATATATGGGAGCTCATTTATTTTTTTCACATATATGTGATCATGTGTATCAGTTATATAAGATGGAATGATAGCTGAAGGGAGATTAAAAGTCTGTGTTCAAATCCCCTCTAACTATAATGTAAATTTACTTAGTACTGCGGAAGCTAATACAAAATTTTATATAACAGCTAAGCTCATTTTCATCCATTATAAAATTCACTGCAGGATGATTTAATTTAGTTTTTGAGAAGTTAAGCTTCTCTTTTTTATACCAAATCAAAAAAATTTCCTTATCTTATTTATTCATCTCATCAATGGTAACTTGCTAGATCTTTTACAATTTCTTGGAATCCAATTAAAAGACTTCAACTATCCATCTATTGTCACTCCTCTTGGACACTTATTAAGTGATTTCTACCTCTTATATCAGTGATATCTGTTTGTTTTCTCACTCATGTATTTCATTTTTGATTTTTTCTTGTTACTCTCAATATAAATTTCTTTATATATTACTTAGTGATTTAAAATATTTGTGGTAGTTGTAACTTATGCCACATGTGGCCACTGGGTGACACTGCAGTACCATCAACAAGCTGCAAGAAGCATGTAAGTGATAAATTTCTATTCAAAAATAGCTGAAATCATCGATGAAAAAAAAATAGAAGTCAAGTGGATCCCCCTCTCCTCCCTGTGGAAAAAAAAATTAAATGTAGCATTAAACATTATTTTTATTCTTAGTTTTGTAAGAACTTCTTTATGATAAATCTTCAGTGTGAGATGCTACAAAAACTAAAGTATTGCAATATTTACAATTACTATTATCAAGTTGATTTTGGAAAATGAATTGTTAGAAAATATTTTTTACAAATTGTCACTTCATCTCAGACTAAATAATTGATTATTGTCATGATGCATAACAAAGATTTGATAATGTGATTTTATCATAAAGCAAAATCATCATTCTTGAGATAGAATATAACAGAATTCTCACTCATCCTGTATACAATTAGGCTCATAATTTTCTAGGACACCTTGCAGATGTCGAAAATATTTTATTATGGTTGAAAGTCAATACTTGTTACACAATAGAGATAGATAACTTCACAAGAAGAAGATAAAGTAATTTGCTATTTCTGCTAAAATTGAATAATTTGACTCAGCTATTTAGTTAATAAGCCAACTAGTATAGTTGGAGAATTATTAATAGGCTTTTCTCTAATTTTTTCTATCATAAATACAAATACCTGATCTCTTTTTTGTAATAGATAGTATATTATTTGTCATATGGATTACATTATTTCTAATGTTCTCTTTCATTCTATTTTTTTTAATCAATAAAATCATTTATACAAACATATTTATAATGATACTTTACCTAAATCATTTGATATTTCATCAAGCAATCCTATTTTTTGTAGATGCTGAGGTGTAGATACTGAAAGAGCCAAGACATCCCCTACTGCTTCATGAAAACCTGGATTCGCACCTTTACGAAAAGGAACTGGTAGATGCTTATACTGAAGAAAGTACTGAATATGCCCCATTTCATGATGAATTGTGATCAAGTCTTCCATAGTAATATCTGTACATTGTTTTATTCTTAACAAAATAAAACATATTAATTACTAATAATACAAATAATAATTATATACTATTAATATTAAATTTCTTATTATTTATTCTAATGATTTTTAATGAATATGCAAATAATTTTGTGGCTTAGCAAATATGTAATAGTGAGAATATAAACTTATTCGCTGTACAAATAAGTCTGAAAATGTTACTAAGACATTTCACAAGATAGATTTTCAAAGTATCATTTAAATGAACTTGTAAATAATGCCCACCTTTCATTATATCAATGCTAATCTATTTTATTAGCTAAAAGATACATTGAAATAACACAAGGTGGACATTCATGATTCTTTGGAAATCTAGTTTGTGAATTGTATTAATAATGTATTTGAACTTGTTTGTTCTATGATTATATATAAATTGTTAAAGGGAGGTTGCCTTGACAACAGTTTGAAATGGTTGATTGTTATTGATATTGGGATTGTCTAAGTACGGACTATCTTTTAATCATATATATAATGATGGGTCTTACAATGCAGAAGAAATGCATCTGGTTTGTGATCTGAGTTTCAAATCTGGGCCTAATGAAATTCTCTTTCAAAAACTAGAATTTTTCTCTTAGATAGGTAGATTATAAACAACTCGGCTAATTACTCATCATTGTTTAGTAACAGGGTATTTAATAGTCTTATCTAGAAGATAAAATAAGGATGAGAAAATGCTCAAACCCTCATTACTTGGTAATTGATGAGCATGATGACTATTGCCTTATTCTCCTCTTCTATGAGAATCTGTTGGAGATGCCTTCATCCTGTAGTAGAGTATTTGCACAGCAAAAATCTGTTGATAAGCTTTATAACCATTTTATAACTAATTTATGAATTTATGTTGAATATATATATCTAAAAAGTTTACACCACCAAATTTATCTTCATCTTCCATAGTCCAAACAAAATAAGATAAAAGAGATAATTCATCTTTTTATATCAATAAATGTTTACTCTTTTACCATATATAAGAGCACCATCTACATATCTTATATATGAAGGTGCTGTTGTTGTAGCGAACTTTTTTGGAATAACTTCTAATTCAAATTTATTTAAAACTATATTAAAAATAATTCTACTTATGTCATCCATTGTATAAAGTTCACCGCTAAAAAGAGCTGTAATAACATTACCCATCCATTTAAGAACATCAATAATAAAATTTATTTGTATGTATTAAAATTTAAATTAATTAAAATATTAATAATATTAATAGATAATTTTTGTAAAACTGAACCATAAAGTTCTGATATATCTATTGAAGTAAGTTTATTGTTAGGATTATATATTTGGGAATTTAATATTTGTGCACATTCAAATGAAGATTTTATAGCAAATTTTTTGAAATCAGCTGGTTTAATAACTGTAAATTTAGCTGTTTTATAAAAATATTGCCTCCAAAATCAGAGGTTGATTTTCTTTATGCATTTTTAATAGCTGAAATACACAGGCTTATATATACCTGTGTCTATATATGTAATAGACAGGGTATGAGCACAGACTTTCACATGACCCACCACTCTCCACACCATCTCATAACACTGATACACCTGAACACACATATGTTGAAAAGATAAATAATCACCAATATACGTATTTCATGCTAAACCAGCAATCATCAGTTGGTCCAGATTACCATCTCTACACATATATGCTACAAGTGCTCAGATATATATTAAGATAGCAAATCCTCCTACTTTAATGGACAGGCTTCAATCCACTCCACACTGCAACTCTTCAACCGTCCATCCAATTGAAAATCTGATGATGGAACGCTCAAAGGCCACCCTGAGGCCGAGATTATTGTCACACCCATGTTGACCTAAGGTCAATCTGACCCCACATGTACAGGGCATAATCCATTAAATACATATGCAAGGGATAGGCAGACATCTCTAATATGTAATAGCTGAAATACACAGGCTTATCAGGGTGGCCTTTGAGCGTTCCATCATCAGATTTTCAATTGGATGTATGGTTGAAGAGTTGCAGTGTGGAGTGGATTGAAGCCTGTCCATTAAAGTAGGAGGATTTGCTATCTTAACACTGATACACCTGAACACACATATGTTGAAGAGATGATAATCTGACCAACTATATGATTGCATGGTATAGCATGAAATCGTCATATTGGTCCAGATTATTTATCTCTTCAACATATGTGTGTTCAAGTGCATCAGTATATATGAGATGGTAGCGAGATCCTGCGTGGGTCATGGACAGTCTGTGCAATCCACTCACCCTGTACTATTCAACATCCATCCATAGACAAATCTGATGATATAAGCCTGTGTACTCTGAGGCTGATTACATATTAGCCGATGTCTGACCTATCACTCTGACCCATATGTACTTAATGGCATAATGCCATTAATACATATGCAAGGGTAGGCAGACTACCTCTTAGGTCAACATGGGTGTGACAATAATCTCGGCTCATCAGGGTGGCTTTTGAGCGTTCCATCATCAGATTTTCAATTGGATGGACGGTTGAAGAGTTGCAGTGTGGAGTGGATTGAAGCCTGTCCATTAAAGTAGGAGGATTTGCTATCTTAATATATATCTGAGCACTTGTAGCATATATGTGTAGAGATGGTAATCTGGACCAACTGATGATTGCTGGTTTAGCATGAAATACGGATATTGGTGATTATTTATCTTTTCAACATATGTGTGTTCAGGTGTATCAGTGTTATGAGATGGTGTGGAGAGTGGTGGGTCATGTGAAAGTCTGTGCTCATACCCTGTCTATTATTTTATGCATTTTTATATTTGCAAAAATTCTCGGAGGAATAGCTGCAGTTGGATAAATATTTTTATATTCAAATTTATCAGTGGCTTTGTTTTGATAATGTCTTAATATTGAAGCGATGGATTTATCTTTTTCTCTTTTAAAATTATACTCATTACGTAATTTAAATTTTAACTTTTTAATTTGATCATAAACTTTATTTTTAAAATCCTCGTTATATAAAAGAACAAATCTATTACCTCTATCTCATTTAAACATTTAATATTATTATATTGTAAAAATGATTCAGATTTATTTAAATTACTATACCAATTGTATATACAGTATTACTATTCATTTTAAATGGATGTCGATATAATACTTTTGAAATTTTATCAATACCTTCTCGTTGAGGTTTATTTTCATTGTATGTTTCAATATCACAATAGTTTCTAAATATAGATTTTTCCAATTTCCCGCAATAAACTTTGGACCGCAATCAAAAACAAGATTAATATTATGTAAAATAGAATATTTCGTTAAATTAACAAATTTATCGTCATTTATTTTAAGTAATAATATACCTTGTTTGAAAGCTAAAAATTTTAACTTTTTATCATATTTATGATTTAAAATTAAACTGAGAGTGCAAGGTTTGCACTCTCTCAGTTTAATTTCAATACCGTCTGCGCTTTGTAAAATAAATATGATTTAAAAATAAAGCTAAGTTTGAACATTTAATATTAATACAATCAGGAATATATTTTTTTAAATTCATCCAATTTCATTTTTAACCGCCTTTTTGCAACCGGATATAATCATACGAAGTACAGTAATTGTTTCTTAAACAATTCAAAACAAAACAACACTCTCCATATAGTAGTGCCATCTTGTGCTAACAAGAGCAATCAATGGATGCCAGAAGGCTTGTGCATAAAATCCCCATCTAGTGCCTACTCATCCAATATCCCCAGACTAGTTTCTGGCTTGTGGCCTTCATCAGTGAGGAGCCTTGGATCTGAGAGCACTGCACCTAGATCTTAGGATCTAATGCAACCCTCCAGCACCCACCTTTTAACTCTATTTAACTACAAAACTATGAGAATGAAATTGAAAACACTATTAATATTTTCAATCCAAGCTCAATAGCTTATATAGTCATATGGGTCTGAACTCAATCCAGTACCCATACATTTTGGTGTCTTTGGCTCTTTAACAACCATAGCCACCACTATCCTATTAGGCAGGATTGGTATTAAACCACTAAACATCACATGATCACTATCTCATACTAGCACAATAATTGTTATTAAACAATTCAAAACAAAACAACACTCTCCATGTAGTAGTGCCATCTTGTGCTAACAAGAGCAATTATTGTGCTAGTATGAGATAGTGATCATGTGATGTTTAGTGGTTTAATACCAATCCTGCCTAATAGGATAGTGGTGGCTATGGTTGTTAAAGAGCCAAAGACACCAAAATGTATGGGTACTGAATTGAGTTCAGACCCATATGACTATATAAGCTATTGAGCTTGGATTGAAAATATTAATAGTGTTTTCAATTTCATTCTCATAGTTTTGTAGTTAAATAGAGTTAAAAGGTGGGTGCTGGAGTGTTGCATTAGATCCTAAGATCTAGGTGCAGTGCTCTCAGATCCAAGGCTCCTCACTGATGAAGGCCACAAGCCAGAAACTAGTCTGGGGATATTGGATGAGTAGGCACTAGATGGGGATTTTATGCACAAGCCTTCTGGCATCCATTGATTGCCCTCGTTAGCACAAGATGGCACTACTATATGGAGAGTGTTGTTTTGTTTTGAATTGTTTAATAACAATTACTGTGCTAGTATGAGATAGTGATCATGTGATGTTTAGTGGTTTAATTGTTTCTTTAAACACGGGATAATTTTATCTCTCTGAAATATAAATTTATCAATCCGAATATTACAGCAATTAGGAAAAATAAAAAAATTAAAACACTAATCTAAAAATTTAATTCTTTCATTTTTAATTGTAATAGTTTTATGTTTTCAATGCCGTTTTAAACAGAAAATATTCATCCATTTAACAAATATGTTTTTCTCATTAGCTTCCAAAAATAGTTTCCTTTATTCTAATTAATCCGTTTTATTATAAAAAAAAATATTTTATTATTTTTATTTCTTGTAAAATGCTTACATAACACCCTTCAACATCAACAGTTTATAAAAAACGCATTAATTAATTAAGGCAATGCAAAAAAAGAAAAAAAATAAGTTTAAATAATTCCTTTATTCTACCAAGATCCATCTACTATAAGTTTGGGTAGTCAATGGGTACTACTAGGGATGACAATAATATAGTACTACATTTTGTGTTCATTGATTGCTCAACCTTACAATAGATGGCTCTAGTGTAGAGTGAAGAGAACTGCAAGGCACTATATTAAAAAAAAAAAAATTGCCTAGCTATATGTTTTTTACCAAAATGAGAAAGTTTAGAGTGAATTATCAGATTAAACCCAGTTTATATGAAATTGTGCATAAATGTTTCTGCATTAGACTCCAAAAGTTAATACCAACAAATATTACATGACTTCTTCAGCTTATTTAATATATATTTCCAAGAGCAGTTCTCTTCTCATTATTTTAGTGCCATGTATTGCAAGTTTGTGTAATAAATAAATATCAGGTGATAGAACTCTATTAGTCACATCTCTAGACTGCTTTCTGGCTTTCTTATTTGTCAGTGAGGATTTAGGATTCAAAGCTGGACCTAATGCAGTTACCATTCTACTACTGTGCTAAACTGTACAGGAAGTACTAGAATCATTATTAGTTTCAAAAGAAAAAGGGAAATGATATATAAGGAAACCAGTGCCAAATTTACTAATAGACAAATAAGACAAATGTTTAGGGCTTATAATTCAGTGGGGTCCAGCTTCAGTACAGAAAAAATAAAAATAAATAAACAAAATAAATAAATAATAAATTAAAAATCAAAAAAGAAAAAAAAAATCTGAACAATTCAATATTAATAAGGAACACCTTGACTTTATTGTACTTTTTATTTTATTTTTAATGATACTTATAAATTTACTTACATTTATTAATTTTCTTTTTTTTTCTCAGATGATATTCTTAAAATTACAAATTAAAATCTTGGTTTTAAGCTTTATTTAGTTATTTAAATTAAATAAATTACTCAACATTCTGTTAAAATCTATAAACATAAAAAATTTTAAAATATTATTAATTTTTATTTTATTTTAAATTAAATATTTAAAAAAAATTTAAAAAAAAAAAAACAATTACCTTATTTGGAAAATCATAACTGCCTCCCCCCTCCCCAAAGTGCCCTCTTGCCAATAATTAATATTATCAAAAAGTGAAAAAAAAACTAATTAATCTACAAAAAACAGGCAAATACAACACTATATAATTAATATCATCTTGTACATTCTCTACCACAAATTTATTTTTTATTTTATTTTATCAAAATTCCACAAAATATCAAATATGAGCTATTAACATAAATCAGGTTTTTTTACAAAAAAGAAAAGCAGATAAAAAAGGAACAGCAAGATGCATTGTTAAATTATTTTACAAAAAAGGATATAGACATATCAGCATTAATAAATGAAAGGAAAAAAGTTGAAGATTTAGATTGCTTTATAATAGAAGAGACAGTAGGGGAAAAAATGAACAACAATATGAATTGTTAAAATATTATGTGAAAGAAATAGCAGGAACATAACAACATCTATCAATGAAGAAAAAAAAGTGAAAAAAAAATCTAGATCAGCATACAATTGGAAGGAAAGAATAAGACAAAAGTAAAGACAAACAATAACTATGTATGAAAAATCTCCAAAATTGTAATATATCACATTTTACTTCCACTATATAAGATTTCGTAATTAAAAACAAACTACTATCAAATCTATGTTTAGTGAATACATTGAAAGCAACTGTTACTGAAGCTGGAAAGAAAATTACAAGATCATTAAAAAAAGACATATATCACCATACAAAAGCAAATAATGAAAAAACTGAAAGTGAATGGTTGATATATAGTAATAACAGTAAATTAATTTATTAAACCACTAAACATCACATGATTACCATTTCTTATGCTTGCTCATAACTATTATTAAAACAGGCAAAACTCTCCATATAGTAGTGCCACTCAGTGCAAGCCAGAGTAATCAACAAATGCCAGAAGGTTTGTGCATAAAATCCCTATCTAGTGCCTACTCATCCAATATCCCCAGACTAGTTTCTAGGTTCAATGCTCTCAGATCCAAAACTCCTCAATGACAAAGGCCTCAAGTTAGAAACTAGTCTGGGGATATTGGATGAGTAGGCATTAGATAGGGATTTTATGCACAAGCCTTCCGGCATCCATTGATTACTCTGGTTTGCACTGAGTGACACTACTGTATGGAGAGTTTTGTTTAAATTAATTTGTTATATATATAATTTTTTTCTTTCATTAAGACATCTTTTAATAAATGCTATGGATATTGAAAAAATGTTAAAGTAAGGATTGAACACCATGAATGTTCAATGGAACATAAAAAATCCATAACAATATTCATAACAAGAAGTTCTGCACATTGTCAATACACACCTTGAAACTCTTTATTTGGGAAAAAATATATATTGGAGAAACATGTTTCAAAAAGTGATTGCAATATAAAATTTTTAGAAAAACATTCACTTGCTTTTTATGGTGATACTAAATATTTTGGATTATCAACTGTCTAATGGAAACTACATAGGAGCATTGAAGTTCCTAGTTGAATTTGATGAATTTTTAACATTTCATATAGAAAAGTATAGTTCAAAAGGAAAAGTAAATTATTTATCATCTATAATATGTGATTAGTTAATTGAAATTATTAGTGAAAAACTGAAGAACATTTGTAAAATTGAAGTTAAAAAAAATCAAATCATCTATTCCATAATTGTTGATTCCACATCTAATATAATACATGATGATCAACTTATTATCATATTGCACTATTTGTTAGAAAATGATCAATATGTAGACCATTTCTTTGACTTCTTACCTACACATGAGCATATTGGTGCATCATTGGAAACCATAGTATTGGACCAGTTAAATTTGTTAGCTACATTATATTTAAATTTCATAGAAAGAATTTATACATTTTTTTCTGCATTCCCTATCCGTTGGAATGCTTTGGAATCTAAATTTGTCAAAAATAAGATACATTTTACTGTTAAGAAATTAAGTGATACTAGGTGGTCATGCATGCAGATTCAATAAAAGCAATCAAAAATGAATATAGTGAAATAAGAAGTGCCTTGCTTAATTATTCTCAAGATGAGTCACAAAATCTTTCTATTCTAACTGAAGCAAAACACACTGAGAAAAAAATAAAAAAATAGGTGTTTGTTCTAAAGACTGTTATTTGGGATAAAATACTGACAAGGACAAATGCATCCAAGAAATCCATACAAGATCCTAGTAATAATTTAATAACTTGTATAAATTCGCTATAAAGTTTATTGTAGAGTTATAATTATTTATTAAGCACTCAGGAAGTATATGCAAATACTTTTAAGACAGGCTATAACCTGAATCAAATGCCCCTTGAAATTTATAATAGTCAAGCAATATCTTTATTTTGCTGATAGAGGGACCTTTCAAACCACGACACAAGATAGTGACTTTTATAAAAATAAGAGTGGTCATCTTATCTTTGACCTAACTTTCCACTTATATAGGCCAATCTGATGCTTCAGATTGGCCTATATAAGTGGAAAGTTAGGTTAAAGATAACACGGCCGCTCTTATCTTTATAAAAGTCTCTATCTTGTGCTGGTGATTTGAGAGGTTCCTCTATTGGCAAAATAAAGATATTGCTTGACTATTATAAATTTCAAGGCACATTTTATTTAGGTTATAGCTGTCTTAAAAGTATTTATAAAGTTTATTGTAATATATGCATGATTTGATGTTAAAAATGAAGCATTAGCAATATCCAACATCAAATTTTATGATTATACTCAAGAAAGGCCTAGAAAACAGAAATGATTTTTAGATTAAAATGAAACATTAGAAAGATATCAATTTAACTGGTCAAGCAGATTTTAAAAATTGATACATTCTATGTTACTTGTGACAAAATTTGTAGTAAAATTGATACAAAATATCAAGAAATTAGAAAAATATTTTAAGTACTTTTTACAAAATTTGAAGGCTTAAAGAATGTATTGGATTATACAAGTGAAATAATAAGTTTTCTTTAATGATATTGATATCAAAGAACTAGGCAATGAACTGACACAATTTATTTTAATGGTGTGAAAACAAAATTTGTGAAGCCTGAATGATATACTTATATCAGTTCATAAAAAATAATAACATTGCATCTTTTTTTTAATATCGAAATATTGTTATGAATTTACTTAACTATGCTTGTAAGTAATGCAATAGAATAGAGATCTTTCTCTGTTTTAAAATGAATTAAAAATTATTTAAGAAATTCAGTAGGAAAGGTTAAGGTTTTTAGCAATGCTTCCTATAGAAAAATATACTCATGAATGGCTAGATTGTGAAGATATTATGGATCAATTCTCTGAAATGAAAATCAAAAAATGATACATTTAAATTTTTTAAAAGCTGATTAATGACTATAATTATGTATATATTTGTATATACTTTGTTATACCAGAAATGTTTTTATTATACAATTATTTATTGTATTAATATTTGTATTTTCTATTGTTAATAAAAATTTTAAGTGATATTATTTTAGCTTTTTTTAGAAGCAACTTATATAGATGGGCTCCAATTTCAATTTTGTCTAGGGGCAGCTTATTCTGGCACTGAAGGTAAGAATTATAAAACTGCTGCACAGTATTTTTAAAAAAAGTCTTGACAAACATCTTACATAAAAAATTAAAGATTAAAAAATAGAAAACAGAAAGATAGTAAAACTATATAACATATATTATCACTTTGCCTCATTGCAGAGAAAATAGAAGAAAAAAGATGACCTTACATGTCTATGTGTTATCAATTTTCAAAAGTTCGTTGAATGTTTTGACCAAAAACTAATTCAACCAGTAATTAAATCATACAGAGTAAATAACAAAGCAATTAACTATCTAAGAATATAAACCCAATTTAAAAACAGTCAATGAAGAGAAATTTTAAAATTAAAAAACACAAGACAAAAAATAATATCAAGATTATTTATGGCACATCTTGAATTAGTACTGAATAAGATCAAAGAAAAGTGCAAGCAATTTCAGTGCAAAAAATGAGAATCAATAGTTTAAAGATATGTAGATGATATAGTAATCAGATAAAAAGATATATAAACAATAATATCTTCTTTAGAGATGTTAAATGAGGAACAAATAGTCAAAACAAGAACAATATGCTTCAGAATGAAAAAAAAATACAATTAACAGAATTGAATTAGGCCACCACTGGTGATCTGGAATATAGTTTTTTAACTGCTCATCCAAGGAATGATAATCAACTGGTTCATAAAAAAAATACTTTTAATTCATATGGCTTTAGATCAGAAAAGGCAGCACTATAAAACTATAGTATTTACTTTATATATTAATATAAAATATTATTAATCAATGTTTTGAATGTTAACATTATATATATTTATTTAAAAAATATAAGGATATGAACTAAATAAGCACAAAAATAAATAAATAAAATAATAAAGACAACAATTAAAAAATACAAAGTTCACTTTCTCATTAATTTTATTCTTGCACAATGTTAATGATTTTTTTTCTTCTTATGGCAATTATGAAATTAAAGTTAAGAAACCCTAAGGTCTACTTTTTCATCTAACTGTAAGAAATTTGAATCCAAACAATGATTTAATTGTTAAATAAGAACAACCACAAAGTTATATATAGAACGTGTTAAATTAGGTCATGTGACATCTGACTTGATTTTTTTTTTTTTTTTTTGTAACCACAAAATTCTAAGTTCATTTAAGTATTTGTTTACTTATTAATTATTATATATTTAATAAATTAAAAAGTATGGCATGCTGCATAAACCATAAAAAATAATATATTCATATAAAGTTTAATTTATTTATAATATATAATTTTATATTTCTCGGAAGCAAAAATTTATGTTATATTTTATTTGAGACAAAAAAAAACTGATTTTTTTCATTAGTTCATGCTGGAAAAAATTGAAAAACATTGATTTAGAATACAAAATGTGTTTAAAAGCTAGGAACAAGAAAATCAAGTTTCAAAATCAATTTATGAAATGTGATTTTTTACAAAAGATTATAATAGAAAGAATCAATGAATTTGAAATATCATTCTCCAGAAAGTTAATGAAAATTGACAATATAAAAAAGTTTCCAATGAAGAATTATGCAAAAGAGTGAATTAGTAAAAAAAAATTAGAAGATATAGAAAGGAAATATATGTAAAATGAATAATCAGAAATTGAAAACACTTGTATTTGATACTACACAAATCCCAAATAAAAAAGAAAGAGCCTTATACATTTTGGATGAATGATATTATCTAGTTTTCATTCACTTAGTTTTTTTTTTTTACCAAGATCAGGCCCACCTGGAGAGAGTAAATGAAAAAAATGATACATATTTATAAGTGTTAGACCTAATCATTTTCATTATTAATGAATAACAGCAGAGTGAGATGGAAATTTTAAAACTCTGCAAAAAAATAACTACCAAATATAAATTGTGACAGTTATTTATTTAATGTTGTGTTAATTCATGTGTGAATGTACACATATGTATAGAAGCCAGTCTATAAGCATAGAAGTTATGTAATAAAAATGAATTTTGGTCTACATTTGTTATGACTTATTGTCTTGGACTTAAATATTATACACAGAATTATTGTATTTAGGTCAAAAGTGAAATTGACAAAAATTATCTATTGCAAACAAATTTAGAAAAAAAAATAGCATATAATAATATTACTTATGATTTCATATCATAATATTTTTTGTATTCTTAAATTACTAAGATCTTATAGAAAAATTATTGTGGCATTAATATTTAATACTTTTAATAAAGAAATGTCACGGCATAGTGGTTTATGTGTATACCTGACATATCCCCAAATTGGAGTTCACATTCATTCTGGATATAACCTTGGATATTATATCAGATTACAAAATTATTTTAGATAGCTTTTTCATATTTAATCCAGTTATTGATCTTTAATGGGTATCAAACAATTATTATCTAGAGGTTAAAAATCTTGAGGTAACCTGAAATGTTCTGATGAGAATTTAGTTCTGAGTTTAAAAAATAAAAAATTCTACTGTAATTTAATGCACTAAAAGGGAAAAGATGCCTTACTTTTATGAATATTTACTCTATACTTTATCTTTAAATTTATTTACGACTAACAAATGATTTAAAAATTTTTAAAAGCTTAAAAGATAAGACATTTTACTTAGAAATATTAAAATACATGATTATATGTTAAAGTATGTCATAAATAGTAATTATAATATTTAGGCTATTAAAATTATTAATTTTTGAGATCCCATATAATTTACAGATTATTAACAAAACTGCACAAATTATTTGAGACCAATTTTATCTAAGAGTTCTGAATCTGTGTCTCCTCCAGTCTTTATTAAAAATATCGATTATAAGAGAAATTTGGTTTTAATATAATTTTGTAATTAATTATTTAATATAAAAGTCAAATGACAAACCTAAAATCTTTCTGGTTAAAGAAATCCCATGCTGAAGCATGGCACACAACTTCCCTGTCAGGAGGCTTTGTAATAAGAGAATGCTCCCAGAATTCAGCTGGCATTGGTTCCAGATCTAGTGATACAAAAAACTCCTCAGCTACTTTAAACATTTTGTAAGCAGTATATTTCTGTTAAAAAAATAAATACATAAAATGTGATTATTTATACTCATTTGCATAAAAATATTTTCATCATAATTTTATACTCTTCACTGGCAAAATCTATACATTTTATAATAAAAGATTTTAACATTAAAAAAAATAAAATAACAAAAGCTTTTTCTAAAACTAATTAAGATTTACCTTCATCAATCATCTTCATCATCATTTACAACAATTATCAATTGAATGTAGGATGAAAATCTTTCAAATTTCATCAATATAGTTTCTCTTCTCCAAATCATTCCACCAAACTTTTTCATTCATCTCACACATGATCTCCCTCTAGTTCTTTTACAATGTTTTGATGTACAAAGTAAAATTTCAGTTATTCATCTATTATCATCTCTTATAGTACCATAACTGTTATACTTCGTCTTGGTCTTATTTTTTCATTAATGCCAGTGATACCTATTTTCTTTTCCTCTATGTATGTTACTTTCAATTTCTTATATTACATTCAACATACAGCTCTTTATAATTCTTTGTATAATCTGAAATCTCTAGATGGTTCATCTATTAAATATATCTACTTTCTTTTAACAATAAATTATTTCTATCAAGCATTCAGAATTAAAAGTAGTTCTTTGATTAATTTCATTTATTGAGCTTATAAATTTGACACACACATATATATAGTTAATTTTTAATTTATTACTATCAATCTTTATTTACCTTTTTTTATCATAGTACATGAAATACTTAAAAATCTAATAATAGTTATTATACAATATCTTTTTCATTCTACTCCAGAGTCACCTATTGTTATCTTAGGTAACTGATGGCTACTAAATAGTAATGCTATTTTATCCATGTCCATTTTTATATTATCCACACTTAAAAGCTAAGACTTTCTTTAGTGAGAAGCACAAAGATAATATATCTGGCATTTGAAGCTAATGCATATATAAAAGAATAAAAAGTATTCAAGTAATGTTTCTTGATAGATATTATACTATCTAGAAATACAAATTATGGACAGTTACTATATAAGTGATGATAGAAAAATATATAATTATTGACCGAGGATCAGATCTACATAACCAATTAAACAAGGAAAAGTTTTTTTCATCCTATTCCGAAGCCATCTATTGTAATTTTAAATAATCAATGGATTTCTTCTAGCACTGTAATATACTCATCTCACACTGCATTGTTAATTTTCCATTTATTTGTAAAAGCTAAAATTCAAAACTGAATCTGAAGTAGTAGTAGCTATTCTCAGAAACTTTTATAATTTCCTATATGCAAAGAAATTAGAAAAAATATTATAATTTCCTATATGCAAAGAAATTAGAAGAAATATCATCAAACTGTTCTTTCAATCAACCTTCTATGAAATACAACACCAGCCTTGCACCTTTTGAAGCCAAACTACAAAAAACTCATGTAAGTCTAGAAATTTTACAGTGGTATTTCGTAAAGTTAAAAAAAAAGTACTCAATTTGTTATTACATAATTCAAATTTCTCATGTTATATCCTTTCATCCCTTTATCACAACTAGTAAATATTATTTTTCTGGTTAACTCTACATCCTTTACTTTCTCTCCCTACAATATTTAATGCATATTAAAATTACCGCAATTAATGTCAGGGAAATCAATTCTCCTCAAAGGTTATTTGCAATTAAGAATTGGATATCACAGTTTACACCACACATTTTATCATTTACAGAGACTAAACACACACCACACACTAAAACAAACCCTTAAAAATATCTTTGTAAATTAGGATTTTAAAATTATCTCAGTCAAATATCACTGCAGCTTGGGTGGGGGCTTTAATTCACCACAAGTCCCCATTCTTAACTTTCAAAATTCTTTATCTTGATCAACATATGAATACAATGACCTTTATACATACCACTCTTGCCATTAATGTAATCATATTCTATCAATATAAAAAACAGAATTAATAAAGCAATTAATTAACCAAATAAACATTTATCTAAGTATAAACCCCATCCTATAATTCTAATGCAAAACTTCAACATTTCTTATGCACTAAAGTAATCTGGGATAGATAAACATTTCTTATCAGTGTAAGATCTATGCAGTATAAGATCTATGCAAAAACTTTCAAAGATGAAAGGGCTATCTTTACATTGTATTCCTGTCTTCTTTTTTCAAATGACAATAAATGAAATCATCAAGATCCTTGACATTTTCCCTTACAATCAAAAATTCATACCTGTCACTCCAACAGACATCCCACCACTAAAAAACTCAAATCAGTCATTCCTCTTACCTTTATAAATCATACCATTTTTTAAAAAAAAATATTATTAAGATGCCTGTAACTTATGAAATCAAAATCAAGATGCTACTATTATAAAACCATTCTAAACTTCATAAATAAATACATTATTCATAAATTTAAACATTGGTATCTTGAACCCAAATATTTGAATTTTCTTATTAAAATTAATCTGAATGCACTACTCTCTAATAGCTCTTTATTCAGAAGATTTGTCAATGCTAACATAAATGACTTTTTCCAATTGTCCCATGAGGAAGAAGAAACTATTCAACATTTACATTCATAGTTATTCGGCATTACAGATATATCACACTCTCATTAGTTTAATTACACATTCTCACCTTGCTTTCCTTTCTGCCCTATCAATAGCAAAAACAGGGATTTTCCCTAATATCAAAATAGACACGTTTGCATTTTTCACACTGTGATTTTTGAAGTGTCACTTTTGCTTTAATCATAAATCTTGTAAACTATTTTCCCACTTCTATAAAAAATTGAGTGAAATTAAAATCAGGGACCAGGCTTTAACACCTGCAGACATATTTGCAGCTATCTGGAGCATAGTCATATTGCCTGTACTACTGTAATTTTTAGGCAACTAGTAAAACTCTTTTAAAAAGATCATGTATTTTAAGTTCATTTTGTTTATGAGATTGCATGTATTTTATTTTTATTGTTGAATTATCTGGAATTAAAAATGATTGTCTTATTATTACTTGTAATAGGATTTCAATACACCAATTTATCCATATCAATAAACTTCCTTTAAGAGTAGTAGTAGCGATAGAAGCTGTTATGATAGTAGTAGCAATAGCAGCAGCAATAGTAGTAGCAATAGTCAGTAAATCAGTTATTATATTTGTTTTTTTTACCTAATAAGCGATAGAAATAAATATCATTCAAAAAGATAAGATCACGTTTGGGCTTAAATATATTATCAATTTAATATTAAATAAGAAAATAGATGACTTCCTTTTATATTTTTAATATGTCAAATACTTCTAAGTTTTTGAAAATTCTACTTATAACAATAAATCAGAAAATTCAGAACAGTGTTCTAATCTTTTTAATTCTAGCACAATTATTAAAACGGTAAAAAAAAAGCAAGTCATATATAACATGACATTATTTTTATAAGCTTGTATTTACAAAAATGTAAACGGTTTCTGTAAACTACTCGTAATAATGAATCATCAACGGTAGTTAAAATTACCCCCAGTAAAATTAAAATTTCATCAGAAAATTTACTTCTTGAAAATTATTCTCATTTAAATTATGCCAATGTAATCAAATATAATACTAGTTCTAATAATGCGATAAAAGGAAGTACATCTATTAATAATGAAGAAAACAAGCTTGATGAATCACATGACTTAACAAAATCTAAAAATAACGATTTGTTTTTCTACAGAAAAAAATAAAAATTTAAATTCATTACAATGGTTCAAGAAAATATTAGCTATAACCAGTAATGATATCCTTAAAATTAAAAAAAAATTAGCGAACCAGTAGTTAAATTATCCGAAAATAAATTTTATTATTATTATCCTAAAAAAAAGTTGAATTAACAAATTACTTAATTGTTTCCAATTCTAGAACATTATTTGTATTTTTTTTTTTTTTTTGTTATATCTCATGTAACAATGATTCTTTTTGAACATATTGGATTCAAAATGATTTCCCCAGAATAATTCGACTATACGATATTGCTGCGCGATGAAATTAGAGTGATTAAGAATTATTCTCAACAGTTTTGTTTAAAGTAAATAAATCCATTATTTATAGCATTCAAATTAGTTTCTTTAAAAGTATACAAATAAAAAGTGTTAGTTTATTAGTGATAAATGTAAGTAAACTAATAGCTAATTAATTTCGGTTGTCATCTGATCCTTCATGTTAGCCGCCAGAGGCGCGATTTCTAGCTAAATTTCTAGAAATATGCCGTTTCCACGGCCGCACCCAAGCCTTTTAAGCATTCTTTCTAAAAGAAATCCTAGAAAGATTGTTAACTCGGAGTTAAGTCTACTTTCTACGCTAAAAGGTAGAGTATTAACTCGGAAGTTAAGTCTCCTTTCTACGATAAAATCTAGAAAAAGGTTAGCTAATGTGCTTTTTCCATGCTAAAAGCAGAGGAAAATGCCGTAGTTGTTTTTCCCACTATATCGTAATGCTGCTTATGTATTTGATGTAACAATATCGTACTAGGGTGTTTATTTTATTTCACGATTATTTAAATTTTATCGGCTTTTTTTTTAAGACCAATATGTACTGTTACATTTTATCAATTTTAACAGTATCTGATTTTCCTCATAAATTTGTATTCCTCCTAAATTTTGATTAGGGTAGAATAGCGTAAAAATTTAAAAATCACGCTTTGAGTCACGTTTTAGCGAGAAATTTTCCGAGACAAAAAGTACTAATTCCCACAACAAAAATTGGAAAAGATGGGAACTGCAGACACAGGCCAGCCTGGAATATTTCTACAGCAGAAAAACATCCTGCTGCTGAAAGAAAAGATGTATTTGCAAATATATGCAGATTTGAGGTTCAAAACATCTCCACAAAGTTACTTAAAGACAAGCTTGTTTGAGGATTCTAAATGACCTTCGCCAAATGTCAAAAATAAAAGAAGTAACTTCAATTTTTATTTAAATACATCCCTTCTCTCCCATAATCAATAAATGTAAAATAAAAGAAGTAACTAAAATTTTTATTTAAACGTAACCCCAAAACCCCCCTTCTCCCAATAATTCAATCAAACCAAATAAACAATTTTCTTTAATCGTATAGAAAAACAAAAAAACCCCACTAATTCTCCAATAAATGTAAACCAATCAAGTAAGAGTAAATTATTAGTAAACATAACCCAAATTACTATTAACGACACCAAAAAGACTTGCAACAAAATTAAAAAACCTAGACTATTATTCCATTCAATAATATTATTTGGGAAAACCCAAATAATTTATAAAGAAAAAAAAAAAAAACAAATTTTCAATCAAATGTAACCATAAAAGTAACTTAAATTTTGATTTAAACATCACACGAACAAAAAAAATCAAAACCTCTCTCCCAATAATTTTCCAACACCAAAAACACCCACCCCTCTCACTAATTATTGTACAACAAAGTACACCACTACTAAAAGTAACAAACTACTATTCTTTAAACTACACCCCTTCTCCCAATAATTGTTCTACAACGTCACACAAAAACACCCTTCCCAGAATACAACAAAAAACCACAAATAAGACCAACTATATTTACGAACCCAAATACTATTTGAACTACACCAAAAAAAACACCCTGTCAATAAAAATAAACAAACAACAACTATCCAAAAAATTTATGTGAACCAAAACAATTTCAAAACAAAAGTAAACCGAAAAAAAATTTAAATTTATTTAAACAAAAACAAAAACACTTCTCCCAATAATTTTTTCGCAATCAAATGTAAACCTATCAAAGAACGAATTATTATTTAAAGATCCATCATAAAACCCCGTTCTCTCTTGAATTTTGTCAATCCAATTTTACAAAAACTAATATTATTTTTTTAAAAAAAAACCACAAATTACATTTGAACACACACCAAAAAAGACCCTTTGGTAAAAAAAAAATATACCCACGCAAAAATTATTTGGGAAAAATAATTCAGAAACGAAAAAAGAAACTTGAAACAAACCAAAAAAAAGCAATATTAAAGAGAACCATCCGGAACAAAAGGTTTTTCGTTAGAAACCCCGCCACACAAGGATCAGATGACAACCGAAATTAATTAGCTATTAGTTTACTTACATTTAACAGAGGCGTTATTAAAATTAAAAATTAGAAATGAATTCGGCACAAATGTATTTATGTATTTAATGAAATTTACTCTTGCTGAAATTATTTTACTTCAAAGATAAAATAACTTCATTCAAAAGGACCTATCATTGCGAAAATAAACAGTAACATAAAACCATTGTTCCAATGATTTTGTTATGCCGACGTTGTTTTAAATATTTATTTAACTTTTATTTTTTATTTAAATATTTTATTTCTTCACTTACATATTTATCATGCAGGATTTGTTTTTATTTGATTAGTAAATTTAATGGATGACCAGCTGTAGTAAGTTTATAGTACATTATTTTCATTTAGTTTGCTATATCTGGTATAACAGTGTGTCTTTTTTTAACAATGAGTTCAACATATTTTTTCTAAAATAACTTGGCAAGAAAATGGCTCATCAAATGGCATGACACGTTTGCAAATATTTTTTTCCTTTTTCTTTTTTTAATTTTACTATTTTGTTTAAGTTTTATGATTTGTTACCACTCATTTATATTAAAAATCAATTAATTATATGTTTTTTTCTAAGGCCAATGTAACACAAGAATATAATAAAAATAAACCCTTCACAAGAAATGAAACGAAAATGCCAAACAATATCGAATTTCTACATAAAAGATCCAAAAACTGATACAGAATCGAAAACGATAGTAAAGGATGATATTTTGAATCAAGTTTTGTTTTCTGTTTCTTCTGATACAACAGAAAATAATGTTGACAACACAAATAAGCTGTCCAGTTCCAAAAGTACAAAAGATGCATATAAAATAAATGTAGATAGTGACCTTCCTGACTGCTGGAATATGAAATAAGCCAATGAATTCAAAGAAAAATATTGTGGTTTACTTATTATTGGAAAAAAGCTTGGGTGTGATATTTATACCAAAATCAAGTCAATAAAAGTGAAGGCAGCTCATGTGTCAAAAGAATGGAGAAGATGTAATATTATTCCAAGTGGAAAAAATAAAATGGTTCAACAAGCCTCTCTTCAAAAAAAAAAAATAAAGGAACACTTTTCATCAAAAGCACACCAGATATGTGTGATGCAATTGAAAGAAAGTGCAAAAAATTCAATTTCCAAATCCATAGACAAAGCTCATGAAAAGTTTATGAGCTCCACTTGTAAAATTTTCAATACGGTTTGCACTTTAGCAAAACTAAACTGACCGTTTTCTGATATTGAACATTTGATAGAATTACAAAAAAAGAATGGGTTAGATATGGGAGTGGGACTCCATTCTCAATTTGCAGTTGTCAAAATTGTTGAGCACATTGCAAAATACATTAAAAAGGAATTGTTTAGAAAAATAATAGATCAGAATTTAAAGACATGTGTTATAATTACTGAGGCATCAACAATATCATGCAAACCAGTCCTTATCATTTTTATTAAGGTTGAAGATATAGATTTTTCACCAACAATTTTTGTACATTTAGTGGAATTACAAAACAAAGATGCTGAAACCATTTACACTGCTCTACTACAAAGTCTGCATTCAGTAGGATTTGATAATCCATATTTGAAGAATAATTTGATTGGATTTTGTTCAGATGGATGATCCTGGGAAGATGATCAGGAGTGAATGTTAAAATAAAAAACCACTATCCAAGTTTATTATTTGGCATTGTTTGAGTCATCACCTTCAGCTTGTTCTGGAGGATTCTATCAAAGACATAAAGCAAATGAATCACTTTAAAGCATTTATTGATGAAATATACAAAATCTTCCATCAGTCTAATAAAAAACAAATGGCACTGAATAAAATTTCAACCAATTTGGGAATTGAAATTCTAAAAATTAATAGAGTTTTTGACCCAAGATGGGCAGCATGCAGTCATCGAGCAGCAATTGCAATATAGTGAGCCTATCCAGCACTGTATGATTTTTTTTCTACTAATAAGAAATTTTCTGGAATGGCTAAACATCTTGCCAACAAATATTTTATGAGAGATCTGGCTTTAATAATCGATATACTAGAAGAAATTTCTTTGTTGGCAGATGCTCTTCAAGGAAGAAGTGTAAATATATTGCATACTGAACAATTGATTAAGAGAACAATTAAAGCATTTTAATATCAGAGAGAAGAGTGGTACTTACAAAAAAATAATAAATGAAACTATCTCTTCTAAGGAATTCCTGCATATTAATTTTGTTGAAGACAACAAATGTGTGAGTCTTCCCCATCAAAAAGTACTGAATGTAGTGACAACAAATATGACATTAAGATTAATGGATTGTAATACCATAAGTAATAATATTCAAGATAGAACTCATAAAATCCACCAATTAGTTAAAATTGTGAATGCAGATGCTTTGAATCTGGAAGAAGCTGTAGTTCCCTGGAAAGAATTTGAAGAGCAATTATTTCATCATGAGATTTCAGTTAATAATTTCTGTTATCATGTTGAAAATGTTATGAGAAATCATCAGAAACATGTTGTACCTGAAACTATCCAAAGAGCTAAAAATACAATTAAAACCATTGTTGTGAGTTCTGCAGAGGCTGAATGAAGGTTTTCTGTGATGAATGCAATTTATTCAGATAAAAGAAATCACCTTGAAGTGAAAAATGTGGCAAATCTTCTAGTAACAAATTGAATAGGTCTTCCATTAGATCATTGGGATTGCAGTGACTCAGTTCAAGTTTGGCTAAGAAATCACAATACAGCTGATGATGCTATAGTCAAAAAACATCATCAACCTGAAGAGACATATGATGCAAATAGAATGTCAATATGGAAATATCTTGCCAAATAAATAAGTTTTTTTTTTCAATTATAAAAATGGGTTTAATTCTTTTTGATCCAATGAGTGAGATTGCAAAGTAGATCATAGTGTGCATGTGCATTGCTGCACTTTTTTTGTGTATGGGTGGGATCATGCAAAATTTCTGAGAAGTCACCAAAAATGTTTAGGTATAAAAACCAAGAAGTCATTTGCTTCCATGCTTAGAAAGAAGAAAAATAAACAGAATAGGTTCTTAAATACAACCTACCTTTAGAGAACCGGTTCTTGGAAATTTGGGATATCATCACTGACTATAACAAACATTAATATAGCCATTATAAAATTCCCTACTGAAGAATTCCATACATTCTTAATAGAAAAAATCTTTGGAATATGCTATATAAATATGTTCTGGATCATTCCAATAACAGATATCTAATATTGGAATTTTATAATGAACCACAAAAAATATATTTAAAAAATTCATCAAATTTTTAAACAATAAAATTATTTGTTACATAGATAGTGAGAGAAATATCACTTTAACAGGTCAAGTCAAAAATTATCATATTAATTATACTGAAAAACATTTAAAATTTCTACTCAATAACTGTGGCAAAGTTTCAAATTTTAAATATTTTTTACAGAAAAGAGCTTCATTACCTACCTATATTAACAAATACTGCTACATTCAATATTACATTTATAAAGGAAGTGCAAACCACTAACATTTCTACATTACATGCTAACAACACATCTCCACTAACTATTACTTTCAAGAGTGTACCTCCACAATGTTT
The DNA here is from genome assembly GCA_028023455.1 of Epiperipatus broadwayi. Lineage (NCBI taxonomy): Eukaryota > Metazoa > Onychophora > Udeonychophora > Euonychophora > Peripatidae > Epiperipatus > Epiperipatus broadwayi. The sequence goes on along the minus strand of JAQFVV010007254.1, from coordinate 25,519 downwards.
CTACTGCAAATCCAGGGGCCACATCATTAAGAACTGTCTAGAGAGGTTTGTAAACAATGTGATCTCAAAAATATTAAAACACACCAGTGTACAAAAAAAAAACAATCTCTATAATATAAAACATCTCCATTCAACAACTGTAACTAAATCCTTCTGATCTCAATGGGATTACTTCAAGTATTACTGATATCAAAAATAGCCAACTTAATACCAAGTAAAAAAAAGATAGTATACTAAACCAATACAAATTCTGTACAACAACCAATAAACAAAATCAAGTAAAACAGAATATTTCAAATAACATAGAAATGGAGTGCATAAAAGACATACATGTAACTTCTTCTGAATCATCATTGGTGGATGGTTAGGAAAAAAAATCATCTATTGTAAATTTGAGTAATTAAGATATTGTAGTAATCTGAAATCAAGTGATGAGAATTGCTTTTAACATTATATATAAGCAAAGATAGTCATATGATGATAAAGGGGTAAAGTAAAATAGATATCTAATAATTAAATGGGTAGAGGTAGTCATGCTACGATTAAAAAAATAAAATAGAGGGTGTCACGTGATAATATAAAGAGTACAGTAAAACCAATCATATGATAACTGACTGGTAGTAGTCAATAGAGTTATTACTAAAAAGAAAACAGCATCAAACCAGCAAACATTAAGCAGACAAAGTTTGTTATTGCTTTTGATTGGTTCTTAACAATGATTTCCAGAAAGTTTTCAGAGTTAGTTTTTGACTGGGAATAAAATTAATTTAAATGAGAAGGGTATTTTTGCAATTTTGGTTGGAAGAATGTTTAAAAGTGAGAAGCAAACTAGGAGTCCAAGTAAAGAACTATTTTTATTACAATTATTGATATTCATAGCTGTATATAATGTTTTAAAAATTTTCAAGTTTACAAAAGTTAATGAAGATAAATATTACAATTAATGCATATTTAGGTTCTATATTTATTAGAGCAAATAATTGAACTGCAAGATTGAAAAGATTCTGAAGTGAAAGCAATATCTTTTCTGAAAAAAGAATGAAAGGGAAATTAAAGCATTAACATAAATTATGAATTAACACTTAAATAATAATATTCTCTTCAATGATAATTAAGAAGTAATGAGAAAATATTATACATGAATAGCATCTGTATGTAAAACTGCCAATCAGTTTAAATAATAACCATTTTGTATATTCTTTCTACCATTTACTTTTCAATTTTCTAATAACATTTCAGTCAAAGCAATAGAAGTACATAGATCAGTTCTGAAAACTTAACATTTTAACAATTCAAGAAATGATTATTAACAATCAATTGGAATACTACAAATATTGGTATCCATGATTTTTAATTTGATGTTATTTTTATTTTTAAAGGCATTTTATGGTCTTTTGAGGATATTTCATAAAATACAAAATAAAACATTGTCTAATAAAAAATAGAGTCATAGATCACCTGACCCCATTTTCTTAAGCTTGTACAACATAAACAATGAGCATTGCCAATTGCTCAACAAGATTTGTGATAAATGCTTAGCCAGAGAAAGCATTTAAAATATCTCTGTCAGGTGTCCCCTAACATCTGACCATAGTTTCATGCTTTGGCATTCCTCAGAGAGGCACTAGGGTAACTTCAGACACTACAAACCCAAAGCCAGCATTTATCTAAAAGTTATCTATTGAGTGGAAAATCTGAAAATTTCAGACACCTACATGTCTTCAAACCCAGATATCCAATTCAAATAGCTATATGGGGCTGAGATATCTTCAGCCAAACCATATATTAGATTTTCCACTCAATAAATAACTTTTAGATAAATGCTGGCTTTGGGTTGGTATTTTTAGATCTAGTGACTAAAGCTAACTTAGTGCCTTTCTGAGGAGTACCAAAGCACAAAACCATGATCAGAGGTTAGGGGGTAATACAGCATCTATTGAGCCATACAGTTTGATGGCACTGTTGCTATGCTAAAGCACATAAATATGCTGTTTACAAGGCCTTACGACCTGTAAACTGTTCAAACACTAAGATGTTGAAGTGCACCTTTACCCCAACATCTCTAGCATGTTGAACATTATTAGCAACGAGTATACGACACTCTCTCTAGACATTACTCTTGACTATTGTACAGTGTACGATATGAAGGTTTCTGTACTTGTAATGACGAAAAGTCTATTGAACGGATTTTTTTTTTTGCTTCGATGTATGTTGGTGTGAGTTGGTAAAAATTGTAATGAATTGTCAAACACCCCTCCTTTCGTTGTCAGGGGTCAGAACTGATGAAATGAGGATTGTAAATCACGATTCAGCAAAATTCACAATCAAGTCACGCACTTTCCGAAACTTTTTTGAGATCAAAACAACAGTTCAATGGCAGATGACCATTCGGTGTTGTAGTTTTGAGATTGACCTGCTACAGAAGGCAAATGCACTGGCCTACCTTCAACCTCAAAAAAGAAAATATTTGAACAGCCAGAAAAAAACAACAACTGTCTTTTGTGGTGGTTTAATGAAATTAAGGCATTGTCAAACATCTGGAATGAAAGGTCAATCACGTCAATGGCGATGAAGGGGTTCCATTCGCTCATGGGATGGGCTTTGAGGGCTGCCTGGGAATCACTTTTTCCCAACTGGTACGGCGAATTGATTCTTGAAGACTGGCTCAGCTTACAGTGAAGCGTATTACAGCTGACTTGGAAAGGTGTCAAAACTCCATAAGGAATATGACCACAGGTCTTAGAGAGGTCTGTCGAGAAAGCCTTGTTTCTTGATAAACAAAAGAAAACAAATAAAAGTTTCTTCAAAAACAATAAACAAAAGAAAACAAATAAAAGTTTCTTCAAAAACAATCAAAAAAGACTTGGTTATATAAAAAAAAAAAAAAGGTTGTTTCTTTAAAAAAAAGAGAGAGAGAGAGAGACTGGACAAAAAGAAATAATGTTTTTTTTTTGTTTTTTGTTAAAAAAAAAAATTAAAAAAAGACAGAATATTTTGAAAAGCCAAAAAAAAAAAAAAAAAAACAATTTTTTGATTTTTAAGAAAAACAACAAACAAAAAATAAAAAAATTCAAACCAATCCAAAAATTAAAACCATAAATCACAAGAAAATTTGAAAAACAGCCTGCTAACATTATATCTATTCGTTTTTCACTAGCAACAGCGCCATCGGATGGTGTGGCTCAATAAATATCATGCAATCCTATGTAAAATGAAAAATATCTATTTTTTAAACAGATTTTATTAATGTGAAAACATAATCACCTTAAATGAGTATTTCACTTAAATATCAATATTATTTTATTTATTTGTTGTTTTTAGTTAATGGTTTAAAAAAATGGAAATAAATAAAACATTCACACTGATATATTTGCCTAAAGGTTTATGATGATGATATATTGGATGTGATAATATGTTGGACTATTTCCATTATCTATCAGTAAATGTTAAACATGTAGAAAATTTTAAACTTTATTTGTATTTGAAAAGTTTAAATAAAGTTTAAAATTTTCCATATGTTCAACATTTACTTACAGATGATGAAAATAATCCAACATATTATCACATTAACACGGATATGATTAAAAAATATTAAATGCTTCAAATTAAACTTTTAAAGCAAAATAAATGACCAATTTGGTAACAAATAATATATAATATATTTAAATAATAAGTGAAATAATGCTTAAAGCTAAATGGTATAATATGTAACCATTAGAAACCAGTAACCAGCTAAACATACCAATGTAGATAGTAATCAATATTTCTCACTGTTGTCAAGGCAACCTCTCTCCTTTTAATAATAAGAATGGAAATCCACTCTTACTAATGGTCCATTGAATATATATATGGACACTTAAAGATTGCAACTTGACCACAGAGATTGAAATATTGATACAATGAAGTGGTTTCTAATAATATATTTAGATGTAAATTTCATTTTATAACTTCCGTTCAGTACTAATTTAACCTATCTACTCACCTGCGCCTGCAATGCTGGTGTGATATCAACAGTATGTTTTCCTGGAAATGGCTCTGTGAAATTTAACAAGTTTCCCCACTGTTCCGCAGACATGCTTCCTTAAAAAAATGTTTGAGAAATTCATAGATAATATATTTTTTTATTCATTATATATATATGAAAAGAAAGATTTTCAATTTTTCTACATATACTAATGATTATTCAATGATGATTATCATCTTTAAAGAAATATATTAATGATTATTAATAATTAATTATTAGTTTAGAGATCATTATGTTTATATTATTCCAGTTCTGTCATCTATTGTAAACTTGAGTACTTAATAGATGTTAGATGGAAGTGTTTATTAAATTCCTATCCAGTATCCTATAAATATCTCCAGACTAAATTCTGGCTGATGGACTTTATCAATGAAGCTTTGGATCTGGATCTAATGCATCAGGATGATTTTAAATCTAATGCACTTTCCATCCAGTGACTATGTTTTATTTGTTTTTTTATACTATCAAACTATCAGCGTGAATTTTTTTAAAAATCTTAATATTTTAAATCCAAATTAACTCCCTTGCATAGTTATATAGATCTGATACCAATTCAGTATAAATATATTTTGATATGTACAGTTTTATAATTACTGTAAGTATCTCTATCTGTACAAGCTTATGGTGGATGGCAGAACTAAAATAGCATGAATATAGCTTTGCTCTGGAAAAGCATTGTATAGAATGAAGAGTATTAGTGTTTGTTTAGATAATAATATTTTTAGCCAATATATATATTCGGTGCTTGTATTATAGATAAAGATGTCATAGGATGGCGTCATTTTCATGCTAAAACTATAAAATATGAACATTCACAGGCCGTTGATTTTAATAATTTTTCTGTGCTTTTTTGTAATGCGAAAATAAAAACAAAACAAAATCATCTTTTTTAAATATTATTTTTTGTTAACGTATACAATTTAAATGATAATAATAATTGTAAAATAAAATCAACAAATTACAATTTGATTCGTGTTTTTTATATCGTATACTTTTTAAATTGTGTTACGGCTTTTTTTTATTAATTTTCTATCGGATATTTTTTTACTTGTGTTAGTTATTTTTTTACTTGTGTTACGGCTTTTTTTTTTATCAATTTTCTATCGGTTATTTTTTTACTTGTGTTACGACTTTTTTTGTTGTTGTTTAACTAAAAAATTATAATCGTAATAAAAGTAAAAGTTGTTACGGTTAGATTTAGGGCTAGTTTTAGGGTTAGGGTTAGTTTTAGGGCTAGTGTTCTGTTTGTAATGCTAAAATAAAAAAATTCAAAATCGTAAGCGTACTCGGACAGAAGAAAGAAACTCAAACTTTTTTAAACAACAAACAAATGTCTTCTTTACTTATTAAACATGTTTATAATATTTGCTTTTTATTAAATTTACAAAAAAACCTGTACATTTGGACTTTTCTTACTGGATATTTTTCTCGTACCGCTCTTTTTTACTTCAAAAATATACAGACGGTAGAATCTTCTTTGTCTCATGAATGTTACTAACTGTATGTTACTTGACACGTTACCTAATTGCAACTCAATAAAAACATACATATTTAACATTTACCCAAATAAAAGTTCAATACAGTACGTTGTAAAAAGTCATATAATTATTGTTTTAAAACATCTGAACATTTCAATAGTTTAAAATAAAAAAAAATCCAATGAAAACAACATTTCAATACAATTCAAATACAAACTCTCTCATCAAGCCGTAATTATTTTATAAATTGTGCGAATTCATAAAATGTAATTGCTGCTTAGCGACATACATGCTGTACTGCGACGTGACATAGCGGCCTGCATTCTGTAGCACAACTAAAAAGTTGTATTGTAGAAAACGCGGGTTCGAACATGTCGGCCATGGAAACAGCATTTTAATGTGTTTTGGCGCGAAAACCGTGCCAAAGCATGGCGTCTTTAGCTATAAGATGAGTACCATATATTCTAAAGTTGATTAAAGATCAATATATCATATTTTAATAAATATAAGCACATAATATCATTAATTTAACTTCACCTACATTTCTTTACAATGTGTAATGTCTTAGATATTATATTTGAAACAAATTAGCAAAGATATTAGAAAAAAATGAATATAATCTTCAAGATGCATTTATGGCTGAACCAGCACTCTTTAGTTGGCTAGGTCAAAAATCTCTTTCAAATTCTTTATCTAAAAAAATGATTGTCATTGAATGCTTGTAAATACTGCACACTAAATAAGTTCATAAACAGCAGCAGCAGCAACAACAATAACAATAATAACACCACCAACAATAATAATAAAAGCAACAACAACAAGAACAATAACAACAAACAATATTTTTTTAAAATTAATCTTTTATTATTATTTTAATACTATATAATATACCTCAAACACAACAACAAAAGAAAAAAAGTTTTAATATTATAAAACACATATGATTACATAAACTGTATACATTTATGCAGTATTTATAATAAATTTTTATATTTAAATAATTTCAATACATTTAAATATAACCGTAATAAGTTTATTTAGCTTTTAGTTAGAATAAATAAAAAAATAAACATAAAAAATAATATTTAGTACATATCTCAAAGGTGAATTTCTTAATTAAGATTTTTAATAATATAATTTTTTGATTTACCTTGACTAATATAGCCATGTTGGAATAAACTAATACTGTTAAATATTTATGCATTGATACCAAGATGGTCACCATTGTGGTAATAATATAAGTTAGGCAATTATTATATTTCTATGGATTGTTGACAGTGGGACAAGACTGTTGAAGAAGGAAGTTAGTGATTTGCCAATTTTTTATGTAGTGTGGCAGAAACAGTAAAAATCTCTTCAAATTTATTAGCATCCATACATAGTAATCTTTATTCAATTATTATCATTAAATGGGTGAAATTTCACAGAAATCAAACGGTAATGCACAAGTTCTATATAAAGAATAAATTACAATGTTTTACATCTCAGATTCTGTAAGTTACCAGTACCAGAGCTTCAGTGAGCTACAGGGACCGTTCATTGGATTACTCAGATAATTGTATTTAATTGTTGTGGAAATATTTCATCTGATTGAGCATTTTCATAGTTTTCTATCATCATCATAATTTTTCTTTGCTTACTAAAAATGTAGGGTTTGGTTATGCATACTGTGGCCACCAGGTGATGCTGCAGAAGCACCAAGAAGCCTGAAAGTGATAATTTTTTATGAAAAAATGGCTGAATTAAAAAAGTATCAGTAAAATTTATTGACCTAAAAATATGTTGTGACTCTGTTTTTTATTTGGGATGAAGCATATCTTAGACTAAAAAATGCAATGGCATAAAATAATTACATAGTCCTAAAAAGATTTACAAGTTATAATAAACTTTTAAATAATAACCATTTATTTTATGATGTTTTTATGAGTGTGAAAATATTTACAACCCATTTGAAGAAAATTTATAATAATTATGACGGCCATAAAAACAATATTACATTATTACTGCTTGATGAAATTTTTTACATGGCGTATTGATGCTTACCCAATTCATTATTCATCACTGGTATTTACATGGAAAATTTAGATTAGTGAATTTTTTTTGTTATAAATTAAATAATTCTTGTCAAGCATTGGTGGCCGAGTGGTTAGCATAGCTGCCTTACAAGCAATTGTTCTGGGGTTCGCTTCCTGGCTGACACTTTGACACATTAAAAAAAAAAATTAAAAAATTCTTAATAAATATATGCAATATTAACAAAATATAACAGAATAAATTTTAAAATATTACATCTATATTGTTAAACCACTAAACATCAATTGTTTAACATCTATATTGTAAAGATAATATATCTGGAAGGTCTCTTCAAACCTAATCAAGTTTTACAAATCTGGCATATTATAATTGTTTTTAGAATATGTAATATTATTCTCTTTTTTTTTAGAATTGAAAGATTAGACAAACAATATAAAGTATCAAACATTTGATGAGTTAAAAGTGAAAAATCTAAATTTTCTTATCACATTAAAATTTTCAACCTCTACAAAGGGCTATTGGTGCAGATTATGTCTTCTGATATAATCTGTTTAAAGTTTCATTGTGAATATCTATGCAAATAACATTCAATTGGTATTAGACTGTAGAGTTAGATAATATAGACTTTTGAAAGGATTTGATAACTTTGAAAATTTCCTCATTAATCCAGGATGAAAGCAGTTTAAATTTTAAGATAGTCCAAACACAAAATTTAAAATATTGCAATGTTTCAGGCTTATTTCATATAAAGAGCCAGTAATATATATATCCTAGATTATTTGTAACAAAAAGGTTGGTCTTTAAATATAAGCAAGAGTTAGAAATCATATTATCAATCAAAGAGAAAAAAAGTTTGTTTTAATATAGTGCATATATAATTGAGTTTAAGATGATACATTTATTAGATCAGAATTATTTACAATAATATATCCATTTAAATTTTATTTATTATATTAATAAAGAAAATAAATGATTGATTTATTGATTATGGATTTAGAAAAAGCTTGAGCACTGAAATGTACCTTGAGCTCCAGAATCTCACTGTATCATTACACCAAATCACAAGTAGTAATTAATATTTGATTATCTTTTGTGAAAAGAATTAATTTCTATAAAACTCTTAAAGATGAACATTGTATTGCTCAGAGGTAGCCATGACTAGCTGATATGTTGGAACCCACACATCCTTTCAACAAAATAGACCATAATATTGCTTAAAATAATAATAATAATAATCATCATCATCATCAAAGAACAGCTTTTTTTAAAATAAAAGACCTTTCTTAATTGATTTCAAATTAATACACTATACAGGCTTAAACCTGCATATATATATGTAATGTATGTGGGATTCAAACTCAGACTTTCACACGAGGCTCAATCTCCTTGCCTTCTCATATTGCTGACCCACCTGATCACACACATGTTAAAAAGATAAATAATCACCAATATACATATTTTGTGCTAAACCAGCACTCATCAGTTGATACAGATTACCATCTCCACACATATATACAATCAGTGCTCAGCTTTATATTAAGATAGCAAATCTTCATACATTAATGGACAAGCTTCAAACTACTCCAACTCATAATTCTTCAGCCTTCCATTTCATTGAACATTCCATCATCAGATTTTCAATGAAATGGAAGGCTGAAGAGTTATGAGTTGGAGTAGTTTGAAGCCTGTCCATTAAAGTATGGAGATTGGCTATCTTAATATAAAACTGAGCACTGATTGTATATATGTATGGAGATGGTAATTGTGGACCAACTGATGAGTGCTGGTTTAGCACAAAATATGTATATTAATTGATTTCAATGATTACATTATGTCTTTTTTTCTTGGAAATATTTTTTTATCAAATAAAGTAGATTTAGATTCAGTCAACAAAAACAAACAAATATATTTCTTCTTCACTATAAATGATCCAAGACTTTATATATTAAAATGAAATAGAAAAGATCAAAATCTCCACTCATAAAATAAATATGAAAATGTTATAGAATAAGAGATCTAATCATACGTTTTCATAAGTTGCTTTTCATGTGGTAACAGTAACCCTACTCAATCATCATACGCTTATTTGCAGGGAGGGTCTCAGAAAGGATACTATCCTAGGCAAAACTAAAAGATTTAATAAATGTCATTGATAAATCCATCATCTGAATGGAATCTCTACTGATGTTTATTAATTCCTTTTAAAATAAATAAATCAACATGCTAATAAAAAAATAAAAGACCTGAAAATAGATCTTACCTAACAAATGGGCAGGTATTGGTCCACAAGGATCTACTAAATTTTCTCCATATTCCTTTGCTAACTTATGCCTAATATAGGCATGTAAATTTTTATAAAGATCTGAAATTTGATTATATAATTTTTCTAAATCCTCTTCGAAAGTTTCTGATTCATATCGCGATCGCCACTGATCTCCAGTATCAGAGTAATCTAAATTATATACATATATACATTTAAAATAACATTTATTTATTTTTTAAATTAAAAATTTACATTTCTACTATATAGGCAATAAATAAATTTTATATTAATTGTATTTTTCATTAAAGTTAAGCTTTTAAAATTTGCAAACATTCCAGAGTTTAAACTCTTTTACATTAATTAATTAATGACAAAAACTAATTAATATTAAATTATTTAACATACAAAAAATGACCATTTATGTGTGCCATCAGGCCCCGTATTATGCTTATGTCATAGTTAATATTTGGGATAATTAAAATAAAAAGCACAAAATTATTATTTGCATAAAATTATAATCTTTACATATTTGTATTGCATCCCTAACTGAGCTCTGTCCACTAATCTCTGCACTCTTCATTATGAGATCTGCACTATCACTAAGCTTTACACCCCTCACTGAACTCTGCATCCCTGACTAAATTCTGTATCTCTCATTAAGCTCTGCACCCCTCACTGAGCTTTATGTTTTAGCAGCTGCCAAATTTTCCTGATGATAGTGCACAGAAGATATTAAACTTTTTTTTTTATTTTTATCTTTTTCCAAAATAAATTTAAGATAGATATTCAAAAACATGAGGATAATATTAATATAATAAATAATATAGATTGAAAAGTCTGATTGTGTGTAAATATACTTTTGGGATTTAATTATATACTGGCTAAAACTGACTTTTTTTAAATAGTAGAAGTTAATTTTCATTTTTTAAAAAATTCTTGTAAATATTTAGAATAGTTCCTGAATTTTCAATTATTATTTAGGATAAACGTTGGAAATTTTATGTATTGAGTTCTTATTGGGTCTATAAACTATACATAAGTAGATACTCTTTCTTTGTCCATTTCTTTAAAAATAATTCTATGTGAATCTTTAGTTTGTTAGTTTATGATCCATATTTAAGTGAACCAGGATGACTAAAAATCCCGTCTATAATTCTGTAACAGTTTGAGAATGATTGATCCTTTTCTTCCCTAACTTACAGGATTCTTAATGGTTAACTATGAGTCATATTTATAAGATGCATTTCATTTGTGTGACATGTTAGATTTTGTAGTTTCATTCTTTTATATGTTACTTTTTAAACTTATCCAGAGAATCAATTGCATGATATATCAGTACACACAAGAAGTAGATAAAATCATATTTAATAATGCTGTTTCAGAGAAAGGGTTATTTACTGTCTAATTCAAAATATAATTTTTTTCTTTTCATGACAAATAATAATTTTAAACTTTAATACTTTTTCTGAATAAATGTTTGAGGATATTTATGTAGATATTATTGTCTAATTGTAAAATAAAATTTCAATTGCTTCATAGTATAAACCCATCATAGCATTTAAAATTAAAAAGAAAACTCTCAATTTTGTAGTATAAGTAGTAGAAAAATATTTGTCTGTATTATAAAATGAATAATTATGTATATATTGAGTTAGATAGAACATAAAGATATCACATGATCACCATTCCCTATGCTTGCTTATAACTGTTATTAAAACAGGCAAAACTCTCTATACGTATTGCCACTCAGTGCAAGCTAGAGTAATCAATGGATGATAGATGAGAATTTTATGCCAAGCCTTCTGGCATCCATTGATTACTCTGGCTTGTATAGTGAGTTTTGCCTGTTTTAATAACATAAAGATATGTCATGAGTATGTAAGTTAAAATAAAAAAACATTAAATCAAAATAGATAATTATTAGCTAAAAAAGTGATTATGTTATTTTTGTAAATTTTAACATTTTTTTGTTCTTAATATTAATAAAAAGTGTCAAATAATTTTATTTTTAAGAATAAGTTAATTATTAAATTATTTTTTTGAATCTAAGCAGAGTTTATGATATATATATATATAAGTAAAAGCAATTTTAATTATTAAATAATTGCTTCATTTGTCTTGAAATCATGATTGCATAATAAGTAATCTGTACAAAAAAAAAGGGGAAAGGTTTTATAAACAATAGCCCAAGAAAGGAATAGCACTTTCTAATAATCAGGCTACTCTACATAAACTAAAGAACCTGTCAATAGTAAAATGCCCAAAGGATTAAGTAGGAAATAGGAGTGAAACAATTTTCATCTGAAGTATATTTTACATTCTAACTGCCTCAATCAATCTTCACAAATAAATAACATGCAACTTATAAAAAAAAAAATCAAACTTTTGAAAGGCTAATTAAATTAAATTAAAAATTACTTTCGACATGAATTTATCTTTATTTCTACTCAGAAACCAAGAATATATTCATTAAAATAAGTTATTGCACAAAAATCTTTCTTCTCTCCGTTATTTTAAAAGCTGAGAATTCTTATACTCATTATTTTAAAAAATACCATTAAAGTAATCTAACTGCATTACTACTATTTTAACAGTTTAGATATAGAAATATGTTACTGACTTATTTATAAATACATTTATTAAATTGACAATTTATTTTATAGTAATTATTATAAAAAATCAAATTAATAACTTCAATACATCAGGCTAATGCAATTATTATCTTTACTGGTAAAGTATATTTTTAGATGTAGATATTATTGTATATGCACTTATATATGTGACTGTGGGATTTATTTACATGAACATATTTTAATATTAATGTACAAGGAAAATTTAGTTATTTTATACTAACTCATTATTAATGGGGGGATAAATATGAAATAAAAATAATTATTTTAAATTAACTATAATGTTTGTCTTAGTTTTCGTCAATATGTATGTGTAAATCATAAATTTCCTTCAGTTTAAGTAAACTGATCTTAATTATCATTCATTTAATTAAAAAGGGATGATATAAAAAAGATGGTGTCTATTCCTAAATAAATTTACTTCTTTCATCATCAGAAGAAATGTTGTGTAGTGGCTGTACAGCTCACAAAACACTGTAATTTTAGATATATAATTTAACCTCAGGCAGAAAAAATACAATATATATATATATATATTTAACACAATGTGTGTGAATATTGTTTTCCTGAAGATTTATGATGATGGTATTCTAGTTGTATTAGACTATTTCCACAATCTAATATGTGTATTGAATGTCTTTAGAAAAATTAAACGTCATTTAAATATTCCAAATACATTCAACTGTTAGTAATAGCACATCTATCAGGTTAGTATATGCACAATGTTTTGAGAGGTATTATTCTCCCCTCTTCTTCAGGTGTTGCTGGTCTGACCAGTGACAGTACTAGCATGGAATTCGAACCGGGACCCTCAGATTCTTGAATATTGAATTTTAAGGTAATGCTCTAAGCAACTGAGCCATCCTGCCAAAGGCAACAGTGTAGTAATTTCATGTAGTTATCTATGAGCTTCCTTCTGATTTCTCCACTTTTTCCTAAGAGTAAAGTTGATTAGTGGTTTCCTTACATTATGTATAGTCACACTAGGTTGACTTATGGAATTTTTTGCCATTGTCATGTGATCAGTGTGAATATAGTAACTTTTAAGGTTAACTATGTAAAATATTTAAAAAAATCCTGACATTTCAACGAAATAACATTTGTCTTCATCACAAAGATAGCATTATGTGATTGTTATAGAGATATAGAAAGTTATTGTAAAAGATTAAATCCTGAAAGTTTTATATATATTTAAAATATCATTTAAGATTAGCACTTCAATAGTGATCCAGATTGACGATTGTTTACAAAAAACATTGAATTAAAAAGATTATATATATAATAAAAATAATTATTAAAGAAATTAGAGCTTCAAATATATTTTATATTAAATGTCAATGAAGATTCTGGAAAAAAAAATTGAAAACAAAAAATTAATTTAAATAGTAAACATTGTACAAAGATAAAAAATATTTTAAGTCCTATATTAAATTATTTATGATAATCCCAAAACTTCACCAATTACATAAATATTAAAATCAACTATAATATATAAAAATGAATGTGTGTGTGTGAATAAAAGAAAATGTACATATTAAATACTAATATATAAATTTGTTTAAATATATGCTAAAATAATATTTAAACTAAAAAATTAAACCATATTAATAAATGATTATATTAAAATATAAAATAGTCAATAATATGATAAAAAATAATATAAAATAATAGTTAAAATATAAAAGTAAACAATTTAATATATTATATACATAACATAAATAAATATTAGCAAATTAATTTAATTTTATTCATTTCATTAATTATATAAATATAAAAAAATTGATAGTATGGTTAAATTCAAGAAAATTAATTTGATTGAATAGTTTTAAACAAATATAATTGAATATAACATTCAATATTAACTGTTTAATTTGAGAAAACATCATTAACTAAAATGATTAAATGACTGTGAGTTAATTATACACTTTAATAAAGAATACTATTTGTTACTAGCAGAGCCCAAACAAGGGTAGTTAGTGCAAATAGTGCAATTAATTGCACTAGGTCTAACATTTATCAAGGCCCACACCTGCATGATCTACACTTGCTGCAAAATTCAAAAAATAAAATGTTTTATTACTTGCCAAATGTAATTATGTTTCTTTTTTTTCTATCCTTAAGTTTTGTAGCTTTAGGTATATTAGAAGTTTTTATGAAGAATATTTTATAGAATTATATTATTTCCATGGTGATGAGTTTTACATGTAATACGATGTTGTTGTTAGTAGAGAGGAACTATTGATAACATGCATTGTAATTTTATTCATATTTTCATCTGGATAGGCATATTTTGTAATATCTATGTTAAGTATACTTTAGTCTCCATAGTCATAAATATTTGTTATAGTATTGTATAATCATACAGTAGAAGAAGTCGCCTGATTTGTATTTTAACTTGAAGAAGGCAGACAATTTACAATGCCACAAGTAGTTAGATGGTTCAAGTATTTTTAGTGTATAAGATAAATATTTTATTACATTTGTAAAGAAATGAATAAAGTTTATACAATAGACATATATATTTTCAGAAAGTGTCTATATGATAATCAATAAAGAACATATAAATCATGGTTTTACATTAGTTGCTTAATAATTAATTAATATTGAAGTTCATTTAATACTTGCATGCCAATCTTCTTCAATGAATTGCTTATCCAACAACACAGAACCACATGTACACATTTTTTAGCGTAATATAAATTTAGATAAGCTCTTATATTTAAAAGGCATTCAAAATCTTCCAGGATATAAAATTTGATAAGAACTTAATTTATTATTGGCATAATTTTATTTTTGTAAATAAATTGATTTTATATTTGATTTTCATTTTTTCATATTTTTGCACTCGTCATCTAATTGGTAATTTATGGTCACATGATATTATTATATTATGTTCATTTAAAGGTACACTAATTTTAAAAATAATGTTATTAATATTAGTCACTAATCCTAGCACTTATAATTTAAATATTAAAGTTTAGTTACTGTAGGATATTATTTGGATACAATAAATTACCCTTTGTTATCCAACTGTATTTATTCTAAGATGTATAATTAAATAATACAATTCTAAGAGTCTCACTTACTATATTTAAAATCCTGAGATAACATTAGATCTGATCTTGGTATAATTTAAAACTTAGAATCCACTAGTCATATACATATTAGATTGTTTTACTCTCCTTTGTATATGTTCATCATCCTGAGATAATATTTAATAATACATCTAAATATTTTGATTTCATTAGAGAGTCGATTCACTTGTAACTGGTTAAGCTAAGATTTGGGCTAGGTACCATCTGATTGCTTATTACAAGAGTATTATTGAAATCATAAGATTTTTGATAGTTATAATATAAATCAATGCATAATAGGATAAAAAGTGAAAAGAAATTATAATACTTTTACAAGAAGTTAGAAAAAAAAAACAGTAAAAAAAAACAATATCAATGGTTCTTTATATATCAGTTAAACATTATTTACCAAGAAATAAGTATTTCTTAATAGTTATATAAGTTAAGCCATTAAAAATTATGTATAACCATTGCTTAAATTTAGTGACAGATTAATTAATTCTCAATTAAAATGGTCTATTGTTTTATAATAATGCTGACAATGGATCATTGATTTTATTCATCCATTATACTAACTTAGAATTTTATTTAAAAAGTTTGATTTTAATTTCAATATTTATTTAAATAGTTTTATTTTATTTATGTCTTAAAATATATCTGAAAATTTGATATATGAAGCATGACATTATTTTACGTTTTTAAAAAAATTTGTTTGATCGTTTAAATTAAAACACAGAATAACTAGTTCTTAAATAAAATTTATTACTAAGTATACAAATTTAATAAGATTTTCAACAAATATATAACATTCATGCATAGTATTTATTATTAAACATGTACAATTTCAAATCTTTTGTAATTTGTAATAATGCTAAATAATGTAAATAATTATATTTGAAACAATTATTAATAATATATATATATATTATTCCATAATCATGTAGTAATTTAAATTATAAAGCTTCTAAGTTTGACTAATATACAATATACTTATATTCTTATATTGGCATACCCTTATATTTAAATTAATAATATATAATGCTAGAATAATATCATGCTACTGTTTTGCTAATGGATGGTATGAATTTCAAAAAATCATTATATAGATATTTTATCCTCTGTTTGACAGCATTATATTTTGTTATAAGATACTTTGGAAATAGTGCTGCTTAATTATTCAGTCATAATTATTCTAACTTTGCTAATATATTTGGAAGTACCACTTTAGGCTTAGCAAACTTTATTTTTAAAAATTAGGTTTTTGAATTCAAGTTAATTAAAAAAATTATTATGAATATGATATAAATAAGATTTGATTTAAACAAACTGAACATCGAAAATTTATCGTGTTCGTAATAATTTTTTAAAATTAAGCTGAATTTAAAAACTCATTTTTTAAATATAAAGTTCGTATTCATAATAAATTTTTAAAATTAAGTTGAATTCAAAAATTAATTTTTTAAATATAAAGTTCACTAATCTTTACAAAAATAACAAACGTAAAGTATCAGAGTAATTATGGCCGAACGATTATGCCAGAGCAGCACTAATGTCAAAGTAACGATTATAATAATTCTACTTAATCTTTATATCATTATTTATTTTATTATAATTAAAGAAAAGATGACTATTAACTTATTAATATATTTTTTATTAAAATTATTTATTTAATATTATATAAAACAATTATGTTTATACGTAAAATAAGTGAAAGTTCATAAATATATTTATTATGCTGGCAATATTGTGTTGATTTAATTATAGATATATAACATTGTCTTTTCAACAGAATCATTTAAAAAAAGGCATTACGATTGTTTCAATTACACATTTATCATGTAGAATGCTGTTTATGAACAGAAATAATATTAAATTATAAACTATATAATCATACATCATTTTTACTATTTGTTTTGTTTTGCTAACAGATTTCTTTACTTAATTTTATTGAATTAAATCTTTTCATAATCATATAGTTATTTTATTTATTTAATATTTTAAGTTTATTTATTATGAATAAAAATTATTGTTATACTTAATAATCATACGTCATTTTTACTATTTGTTTTGTTTTGCTAACAGATTTCTTTACTTAATTTTATTGAATTAAATCTTCTCTTAATCATATAGTTATTTTATTTATTTAATATTTTAAGTTTATCTCCATGATATTTTTCTTTATTAATAACAGCAGGTTATAATTTAAACATACATAATCTTTAATTATGAAAGTTATTTTTATGCAAATTATATTGAGAAATATCATTTGGATAATAATCTGATTTTGTTTCAAATTTGTTGCAATTTTTTATGAAGAGTAGTTCTCCAATATCAAAAACCTACTATTAGTATTTAATATGTTCATTCATTTATTTATTTCTCTATGAACCAATTTAGATTTTTACTGAATAAATCTACTATTTTGTCTTTATCAAAACATTATATTTATTACAGATTCATTGGAAGATGATTATAAAACAATTGGTGTTTATCATAAAGGTTTTGATTTTGTTAAAATGAAAAACTTATTAGGAAACGTTATGATCTGTTTATTAGAAACTGCATGAATGATTGGCTGACATCTTAGTTAAATCAAAGAAAACAATATGTTAAAATTAATGGTGTCTTGAGTAACTATTCTTTTATCAAATTTGGTGTATCAAAAGGATCAGTTTTAGGTTCATTACTTTTTATTATTCTACATTAATGACTTGCATTCAAATACTTCATGTTTTGCAGAGACACGACATTAGTATTATCAACCACAACTTATGGGTTATTTCAAAAATTAATAAATGAGGATTGAAATATAATTAAGCATTTATTTTTCTATAATAATTTAATTCCCGTTATAATAAATTCAAATATATTATTTACAATTATAAAAAAATTATTTTTCAAGAATTTCCATTGAAATGTCAAACAATAAACTAATAAAAGTTGAATCTACACTTTATTTGGGATTACTGCTACATTCATATCTTAGATGGGGCAAACATACAATTTATTTGCAAAAAAGTTTAAGAGTTTTAAATATTTTTTATAAAATTAGGAACATTTAACCACAGAATACCATTATACAGTAGTATAAATAATTTTTTCTCCCTAAATTAACATAAGAAATATCTTTTTGAGAAACAGCTTCATATCATTTAATGTTTTTACAAAGTCTATAGAACTTTTCTTTAATGATTATTTTAAATAAATCATTAAAATATTATCTTGATTCTTTATATAATATATCAAAAATTTTATCAGTCAAAAAATTATTTATAATCAGTCTTAAAAAGCGTCCCTTAGTGTTTTACAGTTTTAGGAAGGCGGGACGACTGTCCCTTTACCTTTACGTCTGTTATTCAAGGTAAGTCAACTTTTTAATCATTTTATATGATGGAAAGTGATAATATAACCGATAAAACTAAAAATAAAGTAAGCCCGATCTCAGCATTCAACCCAACAATGCGGTCATCGACCGTAAATTGTATAGCCTTAGATCTAATCTAAATGCATCTAAACCACCCGTTACAACAAATAAAAACCCACAAATGAGTAAATCAAAAGAAAATTCCATTGCAAATATCAACAAAAGTTTAGAAAATATTCAACTTACCCCTAATACAAACAATAGAATAAATATCTCGTCAAGCGAAACTATTGATACAAGCGAAAACCAATCATTACCTCTCCGAAGCCTTTACTCAACCACAGAAGATTATAATGAACAATTTCCTTTGCCCAACAATTCAATTAAAACTATATCTGGAAATAAACAAAATTACCAACAAAATGATACCGACGAAATTTTTAAAGTAAAACATTTTCCACCAGAAGTCGACAAAACCAGTACTGTGTCAGTACCGTTTGTCAACAGTAAATTTAAAAATAAAAAGAAGAAATAAATTATAAAACTGATAAATTTCATTCTAAAACAATCAAAGATTTTAGCTCAGAACAATCCATTGCTACATCAGCTAGCATTGCAAGCTAAACCAATTACCTCAATATCAATATTGGAAAATCCCACTAAATGCATCAAATATCGTAAGGTCAAAAAATTCTGAGAGCATCTCTGAAAATATTAAGGCCGATAATCTCAACGAATTATATTTGAATCTCACAGAATTAGACATAGAAAAAGAATCAAACATGCAGGAAAATGTCTCTTTTAATATAAACAATATTAACGATGATATGTTCCTAGAAATAAACAATGAGTTCAACAAAGCGATACCCAACTCTCTATATAAATGGTTTGCAAACTATTACAGCGATAAGTCTTTAATCTTAGCCATAACAAATCATCAATGTGCTTTATATAAATTCCCTGTAGAACAACTCTACAGTCTAATCAATCAAAAGCAATTAGGCAGAGGCATTCACATGATCCTTAATCATCCCAATGACAGCTATGTGATCGTAGAGTTTAAAGCGTGGGCAGACCGAATGAATTTTAAAAATAACTACAAATCTTTAGGAAATTATATACTATGCTCCATAGATATGAACCATCCAGTTACACTATCTGGCAGAATTCAAAACTACCTTGCCCACTTAAATGAACAAGAAATACAAGACATCCTTATTAATTATGGTTCAGTTAGCAAATTTAAACACCTATTAAATCCTCACTTCGAAGATCAAATCCTGTCCAATACAGTTACCTTCACACTTACATTAAAGAAAAACATTATACCCACTGACATACCCACTATTATTACAGCAAGAGGCTCTCCTATGGTTTTGACATTCAGAGGAGTACAACCACAATGTTTCTTCTGCCTTCAAAGAACACACCTCATTAAAGACTGTGCAGCAAGAATATGCACACACTGTGGTATTAAAATGAATAAATTTCACAAATGTCCTGGTAGACCTATTAACAAGTCCTTAAATAGACAATCATCACATAGGACTAATTCAAACAGCAACCTCACAAACCCAGATATTCAGATTCAAATAAATCCTCCAACAAAACCTTCCACATCCAAACTATATTTCAAAATGAAAATATTCAAGAAAGAACAAACGTCAACCTTTACACTAATAGTAGTAAATCAGAGAACCAAACAACAACAAATACTGCTCCTAAACCAATCACATAAACTAATAATACTCAAGATCAAACATTGAAACAACTTATACTAATCCCCAAGAAATAATATTAGGTCAAACTCTTTCTACAAAAGAAGATAATATGACCAAACCATCTAAAGAGAACAAGATAAACCCAGGCGATGAAGAAAATACACTCAAAAAATGTCAAAACAATTCTTCCAATATAACTCCTAACCAGCTTAAAACAACTGATAACAACCCTAAACAGAGTGAACCACAAACTATCTACAATTCTTCAACTCCTGCAAGAATTAACCTACCAGACGAAAAGATCCATCAAACACCCAACCCGAAAGTCAGCATGATCGAAGATTCACAACTGTTACAGCAAACAGAGAATGTCTCAAGTCTAAAATTCGAACAAAAATCTTATGACAATAAAATAACACTACTATCAAAAGAACAGGAAAAGGAAAACAACACTAATCAACTTCAAAATCCTCAAAAAATTGACTACAACAAATACCCAAAATACAATTAAGAAAATTAAAAGAAAATCAATTCAGCTCAGATAAATCAAGCTCTGATGATGACAGCTCCCACCGGTACTTTACTCACCACCCCCCTCTAACAAACAAATCTCCGATAAATCCAACTCAAAGCTTCACAAATCCATAGAAAAAAAGAGGAAAACCATGGATCTTACAACCTTAGATACCATTGATTCTCCCGATGAATCTCAGACAGATTACTCTACTCCATCAGATCGGAAGAGCTTCGTCTTGGATGCGATTCCTCAACCAACAAATATATCACCAAGCCATCTACAAGTTCAATCACAAGTCTCTGACTGCCTAACAACATCAGACCTCATTAATATAGAGATGTCCCACATTCACTTGGATCACTTTGCTGAGGACGGTTTGGATTAATCTATCATGTTCTGCAAAATAGCTGGCATAAACATTAGCGGCATCAACTCAATCGATAGAGTTCTTGCTATTAAAAACTGGCTCTCACTCTGCTCCCACATATACTTCTTATGAGTGAAACCAAACATCACTATAAGACTGACCATAAAATAATATCTCTTCTCTCCTCTCTCGGATTTACTAGATTTTCCATCGGCCATTCAGCTTCAGGTGGAGTCGGTATTCTTCTTAGCAAATCAGCACCACCAAAAAGTTTCAACATTCTATTCCTAGATGCCAATATTATTATTATAGAAATAGATTATTGGGGTTATCCGATCATCATAGCTTATATTTATACAGCCAAAGACACCTCTCAATATCTAAAAATAGTTCATATCCTAAATGCCATCAACGCTAGCAGAGCCTCCCCTACCATTCTTCTAGATCGGAAGAGCACACGTCTGACTTCAACAAGAGATTTTTGCATCTAATAAATCGCAGATTAATGTGTGGAGAGGGCTTCTTCCCACCCGAAGCCTACTCTTTCTATACTAAAACTAAAAAGTCCCTAATTGATCTGGTTTACTACACCCAGACCTCCATTTCAACCTTGATGCAGCCTTAACCCCTGTTGCTTTCTCCGATCATATGGCTCTGATCTTATAACTCACGCCTATCTCAATCCCTACACCTATAGATGGACCTGGAAAAACCATGCGCATGATCACCCAATCAAACATGACCGAAGCGATAGTGTCTGACGTCATACTCTTCCGATCTCAGAAAATAAACATCCTTTCCCTCCCTGCTGAGGAGGGCTGGTTTTCCTTCATCGGAATTCTTCAGTCCATATTAAATCACCACACCAGGAAAATCAAAGGACCAAATGGTCTTCTAAATGACCTAACAGACATTAATATACAACTTCAAGCATCACAGCAAAATTTCACAAATACAGAAAAAATTATCTTCCTTAAAAACCTCTACAAAATCAAGCAAAAATCCCTTGCAGAATATATTTCCATCAGAAGAGCCAAATGCTTCTTAGCACAACAACACTGCTGGACGAGAGACTACCTCAGATGGGCACTGGGTTACAATAAAAAACAAATCACTCCCACATCCATTTATACTAATGGTACCAATCTCATTAGCTATCCAATGATGCAGCACATCAGCAAACAATTCTGCCAATTAATGCAAAAAGATGGAGCCCCTCCAGTAAACAGCTGGTTGGATGCTGGAGACCCCAGCGAACATGGCATCACAGAAATCCAAATTAAAAAGAAGATATCATCACTCCCTGACAGCATTCATCCTGGCCTTCACGGCATCCCAAATTTCCTTCTCAAACACCTCAGTCAATTCACTGTTCCAATTATTAAAAAAATGATAGATCACCTAGCTTCCAGCTACAGAAACATAGCAGATCTTTACCCTGTGGCACTTGTGCCTTTTTATTAAAAAGCAAAACCACTAAGCGACATTAACAGTATCAAACCAATATCCATGACCCCACTGCTTATCAAGATTATAGAGTCAGTCATTAAGGACCAAATCCAACCTCAAATTCTTAGCAATATCTACTCAAACCAATACGGAAAAAAGGGATCATCAACCTCGCATGCTATGTCCAATATAACTGCACTGTTCAATCATATCAGAGTACATCGTAAATCCAAACCTATTGCCGTCCAACTGGATGTTGCAGCAGCATTCGATTCAGTACAGATCAACACCCTTCTGGATATTCTGATGGAATACGACATTCCAGCTGCAATTGTTCAGATTATCAGCAATCTGCTCAACAACAGAGAGATCGGAAGAGCACTCTTGATGGCAAGATCACTCCAGGTTTCAAGCCATACAAGTCGATCCCTCAAGGATCTCCGCTCAGTGCCCTTTTCTTCACAGCATACATCAACCCTCTTCTGGTGGATATAGAAAAAAACCTCCCTGGAATATTCCTTCCTTCTCTCAATAAAGATTTCAATGTATTAGCATACATAGATGACATCATGGTTGTGCTTCCACCATTAAATACCTTCCCCATCTCATGAACATCTTAAACAGAAATACAGTGAAACTTGGCCTACAAATAAATTTTAACAAATCTTCCATCTGGAAGATAATGTCTAGTAAACAAATCAACTCTTCCTTTTCTGCTAAACCACAAAGATACCTTGGCTTCCCAATCTTCAAACCTCCAACTGCAATGGCAAGAATGATTCAAGATGCAATCCTCCAATCAACTGAAGCCATCACCACTTCACTCTCTAGAGTATACCTTTCATTATATGGAAAGGTTAGCCTCCTCAACATGATCATAATGCCAAAAATCTCATATTATCTTCCATTCATTAAAATCACTAAACAGTTTCAAAATAAAATTAACCGATTATGCACCAAACTTCTCTGGAGAGGAAGGACTGTTGCCATTAGCTTGCGAGGTATCCAGCGACCACGCAGGTTCAATGGACTGTCATTCCACTCAATACAGGCAATCATTTTACAAAAAACTCACAATATTCTACATAATCTGATCTTCTCCTATGGATACTCCAACATTATGAAAAAAATTACACCAACTGATCGTCCCCGCCCTTTTCCAGTTCATGGATATCATTGCTAATAGATCATCTACAACTTTATAACTGACGATGTCCTCTAACCTTAACCAAAAAATCACTTTGTGGAAGCATACAATCTAATCAACTATAATCAACAACCCATTAAAACCAGCCTAAAAATAACCAACCAAAGACTCATTACACACTTCAAAAGATGGAGCCTTGAACCCAAATTCCTGGACTTCATCATTAAAATTAATCTTGATCGATTCCCACAAATTGGTTTCTTTATCACCGAAGAGGTTTTACTAGCATTGACCCTATATGTGGTCTATCCGATCTGTGAAGATGAAACCACAGACCATATTATACACCGCTGTCCAAGACTTAAAATACTGAAAGATATAATCATAATCAATTCTTACATAAGATCTGAAATGATTTTCTCACTTGAAAATGCCATTAATAGTGGAACTTTTTCAATAATAAGGCTCTCTATCTTTGTCCTTTATTCCATATGGATAGTGAGATGCAAAACTCTCATGGAATTACCCCATACAAATCATACCATTGTTTTACCAGACTCTCAAAAAAATCAAGAAGCAGTGATCAGCTCCTTGCCTCCAGTAAAGTCTTTGGCGACACCTGGTCTCTAACAGCTCTATCCTTTTCCTGATTGTCAACTCCCACCTACCCAGAATTCTAGAATAGACAATATTAAAAAGAAAATAGTCATGTTATTATAAAAAAAAAAAAAAAAAGCTAATAACATTCATCAAGTTCTCAGTTTCTCATATTCTACACAAACCCTTCATTATACCTAACCACATAAGTGTATAAGAACTACTAACTAACATATTCTAGCCATATGTTAATCAGAACTTTTTATAATATTATTGTACAACTTATTCATTAACTTATCCATTATCAAAATGTAATCACTATTTATTACTAATAAAATTTTTTGTTGAAATGAACTATAATAAACACAATACAAACCCATGAATATAAATATACATGACCATATAATTTTACATTATATATATATATATTGTAACGATCCAGAGAATAAGTTAATGTAAACTGCACTACAGGGCGCCATCTAGGCATTTGAACCTAGAAAAATTTATAAAGTAGGCAGATACGTAAGTAAAAAAAAAAAAAAAAATTTTTTTTTATTTAGATTCCGGTCGTTAGCCCATGTCACTAGCTCAGTGGAATAGCAGAGATTAAATAATATAATATCTTATCTAATTATATTTCAATATTAAAAAAATAAATAAAATAAGCCACTGCCAGTAATTAACATACAAACATTTATTTATGCACATATATATAGATTTAAAATTATTTTTAGTAGTTTTTTACATTTTAACATTTAACATTATTTTTGACTTTACCTTAGATTTTTAATTTACATTTTAATTTCTATTATGTTATAAGTTTACATTTTAAATTAAGTTACGCACAGATGGGA